>JALPQI010031088.1:0-40576 GCA_025490895.1 Thaumatotibia leucotreta
CTGATGGACACTCCGAATATTATGAATACTCTAATGATAACGATAATAATTCTCACGAAGAAAATAATGATACACTTTTATCTCTAAAAAAAGAAGATATGATTGATTTATATCAGGACATTAATATACCATTCGGTATTCGCAGCATGAATAAAAAGTTGATGATGGGTAATTCTGATGTATGCTTATCTTTAGTGAATAATGGTACTAGTACTGAAAAAAAATATGTTATTACTATCGATAAGAAAAAGTTTGATTTAACCGCTGGTTTAAAGGAACTATTAATGCGAAACAAACCCGATCTCAAGCTTGTTACTGAAAACGACAAAACTGAATATAAAGAAATGCTGATACGTACAAACGCACATAAACGTGATTTTGATCCAAACGGAAAAATAAAAGGAGACAAAGGTTCAAAATATTGTACTATTATCAAACCCCTCTTTTCACAACTAATTGACACGAAATCCCCACAAAAACCTTTCAGAGCAGGTATCAAACGTTAAAGTAGGTGGAAACTTGCCTGAATTAAAAACATTATAAAAGTAATACAGACTATATATATTGGGATGATCCAAATGAATTAATTGAACGACTAACACTTTTAATTGCATCTAAAAACGCTGGTAACACGAACCATGATAATGAAATTATATCAATTATTGAAGAATTGAAGGAAGCTGGTATTGTAAAGCAATAAAATATATCGAAGTATTATGTTAGTGCTCAGTATGTAAATACACCCTTCTCAGACATGACAAATAACAGAAACGTTGACAATTGTGAAGCAGAATTAAATAAAATATCAAGCTCGGATGAGAATGCATTAATAAATTCAGAAATAATAAAACAAAATCGAAGACTGTGTGAAAAAGTTCATAAATCTTGATAACAAAATTTTTGCTTTATTTAATCGAATAAAGAAAGTTGAAAAAGATATTTCAAATAAAGAACTTGAACAAAATCTGAATAAACATTATGAGCAAACTAGACGTCGTAAATGAAATTCACAAAAATGCAAGGGTGAATTTCCCTCGAAGGAGTGTAATTTTAAGGGATATCGATGACCTTTGGCAAGCTGATTTAATAGATATGCAGACGTTTTCAAAACTGAATGCTGGTTATAAATACATATTTGTGATTATTGATTGTTTCTCAAAATACGCCTGGACAATTCCACTCAAACGTAAGACTAAAGAAATCGTATCTAAAGAGTTGCACACGTTATTTTTATCAACAGGACGTAAACCACGCAATTTACAAACAGACCAGGGTAATGAATTTTATAATAATGATTTTAAAAAAGTTGTTGAAAAATATAATATTAATCATTACTCTACATATTCCACAAAAAAGGCATCAATAGTTGAAAGACTTATAAGAACTCTTAAATCTAAGCTGTATAAGGAGTTTAGTCTGAAGGGGAATTATAAGTGGATTGATGGAACTCTTGATCAGATAATTTCAGAATATAATCAAACTTTTCATAGGACTGTGGGAAAAGCACCGGCCGCAATCAATCATAGTAATAAAGAATCTGTATTACAAAGATACATTAGGAATACACTATCAAAGAAAAAACTGTTTTGTAAAAGGTTTCATGTTGGAGATTTTGTAAGAGTCAGTAAGTATAAAGGATGTTTCGAGAAACGATTTACCCCTAATTGGTCAACAGAAATATTTAAGATAACTAAAGTTCAAAATACTAACCCAACCACATATTATCTAGAGGACACCAAGCGTAGACCCATTTTAGGAGCATTTTATGCGCAAGAAATTCAGAAAACTTTGCACCCAAATGTTTATCTTGTTGAACGAGTCTTAAAACGTAAAGGAAATAAAGTATATGTTAAGTGGCTCGGTCTTCCATCAAGTGAAAATAGCTGGATTGATAAGACAAATCGTTTATAGTGCTTAAAATTAAGAAAAGTGTTTATATTAGCTATCACTTTTTCATGCAGTCATTTGTATTTTGAACTTTACACTATAAAGACCACAGTACTTACAAAAATTATACATAATAATATTAATACATTTTATAAAAATGGCATACACGAGACATAACCCTGAAAATGAAAATAAGAAGAAATCTGGAGCTGGTTTAAAGAAAACTTTTAACAATCTTGTTTTACACACTAAAAAACATGTCAGTAAACTAAAGCCAAAATGTAAGAAAATGTTAATGGAACTAGCATATGCTGCTGCTCAAGAATTAGCATCGGACTTACCTATACAATTACCCCGAGTCATACCTGTACCTAAAACTGGTGGATTTTTACCATTAATTCCAATTTTAGCAGGATTATCAGCTACAGGAAGTTTAGCAGGAGGTGTCGCTGGAATAAGCAAAGCTATTAATCATTATAAAATAGCAAAACGACAATTAGCTGAATACAAAAGACGTAATATAAAAATGGAAGCTAAATGTATTGGAAAAGGATTACATCTTAAGCCATACAAGGGCGGACTAGGAATCTTTATTTCGAATAAAAAAAACTAGATGATAGGCTACCCAATAGAGCATTGAGTAATATCGACATAATAAAACATTCGAAAAGTATTCCATATTTTCGTGGTGTATTCATGAGAGATGAATTACCAAAAAAGCCATTATCGATCGAATGTGGTGTTATTAATTTAGATTCTTCTGAAAATAATGGTACTCACTGGGTAGCCTACGGAAAATTTAAAGATTATATTGAATATTTTGATAGTTACGGGAATTTAAAACCTCCTAAAGAATTCATAAAATATATGGGAGCTAATATACACTATAATTATGATAATATACAAAAAAAACATTTATTTAACTGCGGACATTTATGTTTAAAATTTCTGTATTCGTTCTGGGAAAAATGTTTGCCAAATATATAAGCATTAAATACACGATACGAACAAAATACATAATAAAAAAAACAATATTGATAAAATGATACCTATTTTAATTCACCTCACATTCCATCTCGAACAGTGCCTAGAGAAGGGTGTTAAGCATACGTTTACATAATAATACCTAACAAAATAGTTCTTCCTGTCAAGCATCATGTATGTTTTCAATAAAAGCGTAATTACAAGGGCAACAACCAATATTCAAGCCCCAACCTTTAAAGGAGCAAGTCGATTAAATTCCAGCAAGAAAATTACTAAGAGCAATAAATTATTTCTTCGTTCTCTTGGGCTTAAAATAAAATAAAAATATATATTATAAAATGCTACATATCACAGATCTCCCGCAACAAGATAATTCAATTGAAAGCTATGCCATCCATTCATATAATCCCTACAATCATAGCTTTAAGGAAAATGATGAAATCAGAATACCCATTAATCAACAGGATGTATATGTATTACCATCTGCAAGCTCCATTTACATTGAAGGATATGCAAGTGTGTCTGCAGTAGACGCAACGGGAAAAACGATAACAAAAGATGTAAATTTAACAAATAATGCTATACTATTTTTGTTCAAAGATATAAGTTATGAAGTGAATGGGATTGAAATAGATCGAAATAAAAATACGGGGATCACGACAACGATAAAATCTCTTATTTCAATGAATGAAGGAGAAAGTAAGAACGCTGCATTGTGGGGTTGGAATTTAAGCGGATTTACTCTAAATAAAGGTCATTTTTCCGTCATAATACCTCTGAATAAAGTGCTCGGCTTCGCAGAAGATTATAATAAAATTTTCGTTAATTGTAGACATGAACTTGTACTACATAGAAGTAATTCAGTTTTAAATAGCGTCGTAATAGATAAAGGTGATAAAGTTCAAATAGATATCCATAAAATCCAATGGCGTGTACCACACATTAGAGTTTCTGATCGTAATAGATTATTATTACTTAAATGTTTGGAAAAAGATCGTGCTATACAAGTAGCGTTCCGGAATTGGGACTTATATGAATATCCACTTTTACCTAAAACAACAAAACATGCATGGTCAATAAAAACTGCTTCCCAGTTAGAAAAGCCCAGATATGTTATATTAGGACTACAAACTGATAGAAAACTGAACAAGTTAAAAAATTCCTCTGTATTTGATCACTGCAATATAACTAACGTTAAGTTATTTTTAAATTCACAGTATTTTCCATATGATCCACTTAATTTAAAATTTAGTGAAGATAAATTTAGTATATTATACGAAATGTATGCTAATTTCCGTCAGTCGTATTATGGCCTCAGTATCGATCCTCTGCTTGCCCTGAACACTTTTGGGAGAAAAACTCCGCTATTTGTTATTGACTGCTCAAGGCAAAACGATTCATTAAAAACTGGACCAGTTGACGTTCGACTAGAAATCGAGTCCTCAGAAGACATACCTGAAAATACGACAGCCTACTGTTTGATTATAAACGATCGTCTTGTAGAGTATAAACCTCTGAGTAATATAGTTCGGAAATTATCATGAATGTGATTTTGGATGTTCAAGGATTTAAAAATGATAACAATCAATTTATACCCAAAGAAATAGCTATTATTTACCAAAACAGTTTTCTTGTGTTGCTCATCAGACCACCGCATCCGTTCTATGCCTTAACAAAGAAAGAACGTTTACAAGTCTCATGGGTCGAAAAATACAGAGGAATATTATGGAATGAAGGCTATGTACCATACTTTAATTATAAGAATTTGATTGTGGACTTCTGTAAAAATAAACACATTTATACAAAAGGTTATGAAAAAGTGCAGTGGGTGAAAGAAATAACAGAATGTAATAACATTTATAATTTAGAATATTTTGATTGTCCTAATTTAAAGACTTTATGTGAAAAATATTCAACTAATTCTGATATTCAAAATTGTATATATCATACTAATGTTTGTGCTTTTAAGAATGTATCATGTATGAATAAGTGGTGTATAGAAAATAATGTTTTTTTACAAAATAAAGTATGTTTATGATATTATACATGTGGTTTCTTTTTTATATTATATATGACCCATAAAACACAATACTATTATCAATAATTTTAGTATCAAACCTAAAGTCACTTGAAGCAAACGCAACTGAATAATAAATAAAAAATGGACTTCAATGTAGGAGATAGAAGACAGTGTTGAAGTTATTATTGATCAATGTCATCTACACGGACGTCACATAAGCTCGAAATGGTTTCATTAGACATATACGATTTTCATAAAATATTAAACATGAATGTATTTGGAAAAATAAAATACATATTTGGAAACAAAAAATATCATTTAATCAATGATTATCCTCAGAAAATTACCACAAAAATATACACATGGGATATACTATCCGATGATGAAAAAAGGAACACGAAACTTGAAGTGTACTATGAGACTAGTGATTGTGATACAAATTACTTTATACTTGTTAAAAACCCCACGAAAGCTTTACGAATCGAGTTGGCACATGACGAATTCCATGATTTATTACCATTCCTGAAACCCTGCTTGAGGATATAAATGAAGGTTGAATATTTTACACGGCTTCATTTGAGAAAATGTCTTCATCCGACGTAGAACATGTTTTCGGTGATAAATAAAAAATGGACTTCAATGTAGGAGACACTGTTGAAGTTATTATTGATCAATGTCATCTACACGGACGTCACGATGTTAAACTAATAAACACTGAACACTATTGTGGTGTTTTAATAACTAACTGTTATTTAAAATCTAAGCGAATGCGTATATATTATACTGGTTTGCGAGTATCAGCGCGAGTAATCAGAAAAGATAAATGTTTCGTAGACTTGGTACCATTGGTGTAAATAAATACAATATTCGAATGGATAAATGCTACTTCTGGAGTAAAATGTCAGCTTGAATCGATTCAAATAAGTGTTCCACTAAATGTGTATTTGAATGATAACTTCTTGAATCGATTCAAATTAGTATTCGAATGTGTATTTTTGGTGCAGCTGGATCTTATCTGATCCAGCTGCACCAATAATACACTACTCACACAGATATTCAACCAGTTTGTACCAACCTTTGCGCAACGTTTCCAGCTCATCATTTATAGCAACAACAGCGGCATGAACGGCGAGCACTGCGCAGCTCCACTGAAGGAGAACTAACACCCCCATCAAGTTACCCACGTAGTATGGGCCGTACATGCACATTATGTACCCTGTGAATAATCAAAATACAGATTAATATATATATATTCAAATATTATCACCTTTTAAGTCGTACTAATAAATTTATGGTTAGTTCCAGTATGGACGCAGAAAAAAGTTATGAAATCCGAGCCATCCGGCTAGGGCTTTGAACCGGTACTTGTAGTGTGTCGCGGATACACATAGGAACTGGTCGTATTATCACATTTATCACACACATTACAACACCCACATCTATGCCGATTCTTGCCCTCAGACAGCCAACACTCCAAAATTATTTCTCCAATTATAATTACATTTTATTTTTATTTTATTTTATTTATTGGAGACCAAACAGAGTTAAGTGTACATAATTTTGAATAACACTAAAATTACGTATAGTATTAAACATGCACTTAGCTCCTCAGCAGTTCTCACCGAGAAAATTGGTCATTCATTGGTCTAAAAATGAGGACGTTTTAGGTTCAAGACCCCTTCAACTGATGTCATAAATGGTGTGTTGTGTTGTGTTTAATTTCGAAGATGTTAGAATACATTCTTACACATTGTGTTGTCTTGTTGTAATGGCTCCAGAAAGCTATAAAAGTCTGCAATGAGGATTGAACCTGCCCATACAGCTATGGCGACAATAGCTACGCTTTTGATGATCTCAACTCTTCCGGGCGGAGTCATTTTGAGTTCCATGCAAACCTGAAAGACGACGTATAATATGAATATAATTAAACGGTTAAACGCACGTGAATTTAGTCACTACGGGCGATAAGCTTCGGAGAGCCTAGGTCTCCATTACATGATTATTGATTACACACATCTGAGTTTAAGGCATTTTCACTTCTAGGGACACCCAATTAGCTTAACTCTCACAAAATATTATTATATAGGTATAATATTTTTGTTAACATTTCATGCTTAATTGTCGTTACAAAGCTGACATCGGAGTTAACTTTTACTCCGATGTCAGCTTTGTAACGACAATTAAGCATGAAATGTTAAAAAAATATTTTTTTATCATTTAATCCAGAAAGAATACGCGTTTATGCCATATAAAAACATAAATAAAGTGGATTTAGTTAAGTACTTAAATATTTCATGCTTAACCTCCTGAGGTCTGGTGACGTCACTTACTTCAACCGAATTTTAACTTTGACACTATATCTATAAAGTCAAAATGTTATGTACTTAATATATATATATGACGTAGGGCCTCACGAGGTTAAGGTTTAGTCGTTACAAAACTGACATCGATGTTAACTTTCTTGTGAGAGTTAAGCTAATTGGGTGTCCCTAAAAGTGAAAAATAACCGAATATTGAGCATCGGTTTTGTCCGAACTCCTACTCCTCCTCCGTCTAGCCTAAAAACAATGAATATGTCGGAGACATGCTTCAGTTGGCACAGACGTGTACGACATGTCGAGTCGTCGAACGTCTGAATAGTCTTATTTGCAATGTTTACATTTAATTTGTTAAGAGTGATAAAATCTAGAAAACGATAAGCAATGTTTTGCTTGAGATATTCTTTGCTTGGTCCATGCAGGTAGACATTAAACGGCATGTTGGGATCTACCCGCCCATGAAGGAGTAGTTTGTGAGTTGACGGTATAAAAGGTCACTAGCGCAGTATTCAGGGATTCATTCTTGATTTAGAGTTGGAATAAAGCATTCCAGGGTTGAGTAAATGATGCATGGACGCAAGCTTATAACTCTCCAGTCGTTTTCTATCAGTATAGTTTAAAGTGTTGTAAATAGTCTTGTTTTAAGTGTGTACTTGTTGTGATTATTTGAAGTTTGGAAAATGTAAGACCGTCTGAGTTTCTTGCTGGTTCTTCTCACGACAGAGGTTTATCATTTGTGAACCAGTATAATAAAATATTGTAATTTACCTTGTGTTTAATTATGTGCGTCCATGCATAGTATACACCTTTGTAAGTAGATACGATCAGTAGCTAGGAATTAAAATATTCGCTCCCCCGTTCTCGGCTGTCCCTCCGACATCAGAAGTGGGATGTTGTCTTATCGCCTACAATAAGTCGTGATGGTAAATGTACCACACGTAAAGAGTGAGGTTTGAAATCATCGACAGTCGGTAAGGTTGAACTATCGTTTCTTTTTTATTTGGTGTAAGGTGTAAACCACTCGTATCTTTTGAAGCAAAGTCTGTTTCGAGACGTAATTTGAGATATCAAGTTAGTTTTTTTATGGAATTTCTATTGTTGCAATACGTGTGGGTAGGTATCTAACCCACTTCAAAAAAAAAAACAGTAATTTGAATAATTTCAAAGAATATCATAGCTCATACTTGTTACTTTTCTGACTTTTGAAATACTACCAGTTCTGAAATACGGGCAAGTAACCCGTGGTTTTGTTTTGTGTTCTACTAAAAATTGATTAGAGATTTCATATGCCTGTTTTTTTAAGTTTTCTATGCGTGTGAAATTTATGTTACAGAATGTTTCGTGATGATTTCGTTCGTGATGACACTGATGACTATGTTGTGGCAATGAAACGAGCTTAGAATGTTTCAATTTCAAGAACAACACGTTCATAGTAGCCAGAAGTTCCGTTCATGACGACTATGCTGTTGCGATGAAACTACCACAATTTCTTGTGAAACGTCCAGGAAATGAAGGAGAATAAAGACTCCAGCTCTTCGGGAGTTGCTTTTGGAGCAACGGATGTACGAGGACAGGTTTCGTTCCAATTGTTTTAATGCAAAATTCGAAGCATTAATTTAAAGAAATAACAGTTTGACATTTCTATTTTTAGCGTGAAGTTTTTGTGTTTACAAAAACGTTTTAATCTTTGTGAGATTAACTTGGTTGTAGTAAAGTGAAGCCCATTATTATTTTAATACAAAGTTACCAAAGGATACCAATACCCTAACCTCAACTTTTTATTTTTGTGATCAGGTTAAGTTGAGAGCTCGCATGCAAATTATCTCTGTGATAAAACTGATACCGTACAATTTGATGATTACAGTTCAACATGGTGAATTGGAGCGAGCTGCCGACCTGCAAGTTATTGCTGTCATCATGTCCCGACGGCGTGTCAGCGGCTGATGACTGGTGTCGCTGCTGCCTACCGTGAACACGTGGTGCAGCGCGTGGTGTAGACATGTTGTTAATCCGGTGAGGAGTTCACATTTTGTTGAGCTATTTGAGCACTGAGCTAATGTTGTTGAGTCATCGAGGGCTTCTACCCTAAAACTTGAGCAAGAAATGCAACATTAAAACTAAATTAGACAGTGATAACGTAAGGTTACGCAAGTTTATTAAAGACTTTATTAAAGTTTTATTAAACGCATTGAGATCTATTTTAACAATTTCTGATATAGGATGATGATGATGATGATGGTGATGATGATGATGATGATGATGATGGTGGTGATGATGATGGTGATGATGGTGATGATGATGATGATGATGGTGGTGATGAGATGATGGTGGAGATGGTGGTGATGATGATGATGGTGGAGATGATGATGATGGTGGTTATGATGATGATGGTAGTTATGATGAAGATGGTGGTTATGATAATGATGGTGGTTATGATGATGATGGTGGTTATGATGATGATGGTTGTTATGATGATGATGGTTGTTATGATCATGATGGTGGTTATGATGTTGATGATGGTTATTATGATGATGATGATGGTTATTGTGATGATGATGGTGGTTATGGTGATGATGATGATAATCATTTCTTATTATTTGGACCGTCAATAGTTTCAGTTTGACTAACTAGTTCAATTAAAATGGTGGGTACTAGAATTAGTCATTATAGTTTGCAATCGTATAGTTTGCAATCGTGGAATGAAACTATTTACATTTTTGTTGGGTTCAGTTTTCTCGGACTACATACATCATTTTATCATTCGTAGTCGTAGGTGTAAATCGGATCTATTTTTCCGTCTCAGTGCGGCCACGATTGTGAGTGGCGTGCGTTTGGTTCAATGGTGTAAGTGGTCAATGCGTTTTGATTGTCCGACAGCCATGGAGGTGGTTGTTAAGACTCTATTGCTCGGTGTAGCATCTGGAGTATTGTAACTGCTGTGAGTACTGCAACCCATTTGTTGTTTTTGTTGAAGTGAAGTGTTTCATTTTTACTATTGTAGAACTATGTCGGTTACTAGCTAGTAAAGTAGTAAGTACATAGACAGACTGGCTAGTCTGTTTCAAATGTTAATGAAGTTGATTTTAATTCCCTTAGTTGATTAAATGAGTACCTAAAGAAAATATGATACTGAATTGCGGCATTTAATTTTGTATTAACTACTTTAAATGCGGAAAGAGTAATTGTTAACTTTAATGAGTTCTTATGTCATTTGAGCTTTCAATGGACTGAGAGCAAGTTCGATGGATTGAGCGTGATCTAATAATCGCATCGGAAGTTCCGGAGCATGTAAAAGGTGCACATGGACTGCTTTTTATGTGCAGTATACTCTTTGCGAGGAGTAGCACTTACGCGGCTGAAATGGTTAACTTCTGATGGGTTATTGGATCCTAACAAGCCCATGGACAGAAATTAAATCAGGTGCATAGTTATGGTGTAACCTGGTTGAGTAACTTACGTTTTTGTTTGAGTCGAGGGATTGACTCTTTAGTTTAAATCATTTTGACTTTTAATTGGTAAAACTGAACTTGGTTTTCAAGAAATGTAACTGAGTGATATTTGATGACGTGATGATAGATGTGAATTTTTGGTATACCGTTACGTTCTGGGGGTAAAAATGTGCCGGGGTGTTAATTGCCTAAAGACTGGCATGATTTTTGACATTGTCTTGTCAAAATCCCAAACGTGATGACGAATGTTGTAAATCGTATGTTGGGCAAAGTAATAAGTTGGCTTCAGAGTATGCCCACAGTCAGTTTGGTGACTGTGGATGGTTTTCGTACAATCATGTGATGATTGTAGACAGTGTTCCTGCGTACCTAGCTGAGGTCGTGGATGAAGTGTGCCTACAGTATTATGGTGACTGTAGATGGTATTCCTGCGTACCTCGCTGAGGTCGTAGATGAAGTGTTCCTACAGTATTAATGGTGACTGTAGATGGTATTCCTGCGTACCTTGCTAAGGTCGTGGATGATGAGTTTGCCAACAATGTTGTTGAGAGTTATAGTGTTCTTGCAAACTTTACTTACTCAGGTCAGTCAGTGACTGCACTGAAGGTTATAGATGTGTCCGTGTACTTTATTCGGATAGCGGGTATTTTGTGACATGTTGATGACTGTAGATTGTTTGTGTTTTTAGATTGTTTTTCTGTGTACATTGCTGAGGTCGTGGACGATGAGTTTGCTTACAGTATTTCTGATAACTGTTGGTGGTATACCTGCGTACCTTGCTAAACTAGTGGATGTGTATAGAGTCACGTTGACGATTGTAAGATGTTCCTACGATCCTCTAACAGGTTATAAAAGACGAGTGTGAAATGGTCGTGTGTAAAATTGTTTCCAATTTGATTTCGTAAAATTTAACAGTAGTAATTTCTATCCCATTATGTATTGAGGTCAGAATGGGTCGACCGTACCAGAGGCTTGATCGTAGCCGTAGCCCGTTGTGTCTGCCTGTGAGTAGTCCGTGGGTACGCGGTGCGCGACAGGCTCTGGCGGAGGTCGCGTTTTAGAGACCGTAGTGTCATAGGGATGAATCGGCGATCCCTTGGGGATGCGCGTAGTGTGTGTGGTTATGTGATAACCAATCGGCCACGAATGACATTATGTTCCTCCGAAAGTTTTCTGTAATGTTGTACGTAAAATGTGGCTACGAAAGCCAGATGATACTTGTTTGCTCTAGATTTGAAATTGGTGGTAATTAATTGACCATAAGTGATCCTAAATTCAGTTGCAAAGATTAAAATTATTTTTCTTGAGTTGAGATGATTTTATGTAAACAGATAATTTGGTCAGGAGTGACCGAGTGGTAACAAAGACTACTGGTGTACGTGTTTGTTTCAGATACAAGCGAGGACGCTTGTCTTGTCGGTATGGCCGTGTCGGAGACATGCTTCAGTTGGCGCAGACGTGTACGACATGTCGAGTCGTCGAACGTCTGAATAGTCTTATTTGCAATGTTTACATTTAATTTGTTAAGAGTGATAAAATCTAGAAAACGATAAGCAATGTTTTGCTTGAGATATTCTTTGCTTGGTCCATGCAGGTAGACATTAAACGTCATGTTGGGATCTAACCGCCCATGAAGGAGTAGTTTGTGAGTTGACGGTATAAAAGGTCACTAGCGCAGTATTCAGGGATTCATTCTTGATTTAGAGTTGGAATAAAGCATTCCAGGGTTGAGTAAATGATGCATGGACGCAAGCTTATAACTCTCCAGTCGTTTTCTATTAGTATAGTTTAAAGTGTTGTAAATAGTCTTGTTTTAAGTGTGTACTTGTTGTGATTATTTGAAGTTTGGAAAATGTAAGACCGTCTGAGTTTCTTGCTGGTTCTTCTCACGACAGAGGTTTATCATTTGTGAACCAGTATAATAAAATATTGTAATTTACCTTGTGTTTAATTATGTGCGTCCATGCATAGTATACACCTTTGTAAGTAGATACGATCAGTAGCTAGGAATTAAAATATTCGCTCCCCCGTTCTCGGCTGTCCCTCCGACAAATATAAATTATTTTTCATCACACTTGCTGTCAAAGCGCGTCATTGCTTGCGCGCGTAGCGGGAGTAATAGAAAAGTGAAATTCCCTAGGGAGTAATAGAAATGTCAGTACGTCATTTAATAATATTATATCTTAAAACTTATTTTTTGGTTGGCAAGTGTGATGAAAAACATTGTATGCATCACGGTCGGTAAGCGGAATACTAACTCGAGTCATAAAAGCCCTCCGCCTAACGGCGTCGGGCTTCTAACACTCTCGTTAGTAATTCCGTACTTACCTCCCTTGATGCACAATGTACTAATAATAAATAACAAGCAAATATGACTTAAACAAGTTGCATAGTTAATATTGAAATGCGCATGCTGTGATGGTTAGCGGGCGTCACACTCTAAGATAGGATCCGGAACACGTACATTAGGGGAAGTTTTAGAATTGTGCCAATATCCGATAAACCCAGAGAAAAACGCCTTAGGTGGTACGGCCACGTTCAGTGACGTGGGGAAGGCCACCCGGTAAGAAGCTGAACCTGTCCATAATTCAGCCACGTGGTCATGTAAAACTACCCACCACATGGCTGGTCACAAGGTCTAGAAAGACCATGGACAATCTCACATTGGCCCAGACACCGCACAAAACCGTGCTCCGTGGAGGATGCGGACGAAGAGGGCCGATCCCAAGTAAATGAGACTAACGGTCTAGGAAGAAAAAGAAGAATTGTAAATGGCAGGAAATTGTAAAGGAATTGTAAATGCAATTCAGGAACTTCTCGGAGATTGCGGACAATAATATATATTTATTTATTTGTAATCTGAAGGCAATATAGATATAAGGCCTACTAGTGATGAGCCTACTAGTGGTGAGGTAGATTCCTCTTAGGCAGGGTCACTACCGATAGGCTACTATCGGTAGTGACCCTGCCTAAGAGGCATCCTTGTGTGTTATTCACAAAATATTTGTTGCATGGTCAAGGTTGTTTTCTATATAAATAAGTATTTGCATGTACCTATCTCTTATGATAGGTGACATCTGGATCGTGGAGCAGGAGTGAACACGGTGCTAGACGTTCACGATGAACATCTTTAATTATGGAGACAACCAAGAAATCGCAAAAAAAGGTACCCCCGGGTACCTTAAGACTATTATATTAGTAGTAGAAACCTGCTGCAATTGCTGCAGAACCAGCACCAGGCCAGCCATCCGCGACGGCCCCATGTACACCGCCACGCTGGCTATCATCATCATCAGCAGCATGTCGGAGACCCACACGAACATCTTCAGCGTCGTCTCGCCAATGCGGATCCGTAGTCCTGGCTCTTGGCAGATGTCCATTATCAAGGCGACGAGCATTACCAAATCTAGAACAATAAATCAAAAACGCATCAAGTTTGGGTTTCGTAATAGAAAGTGCACTGGTTGTTGTAGTGCTCAGTAGATCACCAACCTCCGCGGCATATATGTAGCATGGAGCTTGTGTCATGTAACCCCTGGGTATTTATCATCATCATCATCATCAGCCTATGATAGTCCACTGCTGGACATAGGCCTCTCCTATTAACTATGCGTATAGACGCATTAGGAGGTAAATGCCCATAATCGCCACGCTGGGCAAGCGGATTGGCGATCGCAGTAATGTGTCCACTATGATGACGCTGATCGTCAATCTTTTATAAAATAATGGTCAGTGACACTTCAATCCCTTAGTCGACTTTTACAACACCCGCAGGAGGAGTTGAGGTGGTGACAAATTTATTCTTACTGCCGTCACCACACGGCCTGGGGTATTTATACCATATCCGAAATTTGAAAAAATATTGTAAGATCCTGTTCAAATAAGTGACTACGTTAAAGGTTTGACCGCCGTACCAACCGCACCGTTGGACCGCATTAGTCATGATGATGTGAATTATATACTCACTGAACATGGTCATGACGAGTCGTTGGAAGACGGCGAGTGGCACGGAGACGGAGGGAAGCCAGCCGTCCTGTACGCGTTTGAAGCGCAGCGGGCAGACTCCTGCGCAGGTCGACACGCGTAGTAGGAGCGCAAGTGCTCCCGACACCACGCATTCCGGAGGGTCGAGGTGTGCTACGATTATAAAATAAACACTCAGTCTATCAATTACTGTCAGTAGAAAGAGATGGATTAAAAAAAACAGTGAAAGTTGGTTTAGGTATTTTGACATTCACGCCTTTTTTCACTGACAGCGATTGTTGAACAGAGTATAAATCCTACTGAATATTTATAAAGACATGTGCAACCCAATATTTAGGTATAGTTCGGGAAATATTATTTGACCGACTCTTATCTCACTTACGACCTTTTGTTTTGCATCATTAACAATAGAATAGTGCTAGACTGCTGATTGTCTAGTATGTGTTAACGCAAAACAAAAGGTCGTAAGTAAGATAACAGTCGGTCAAATAATATTTCCCGAATTTCCGAACTATACTGGCTTTCTGTGCATCAGAATTGAAATAAGATATAATTCTTAATTATCTTGTTTACAACTTTTACACTTATTGTTATTAACATTTTCATTTTGTTTTTTTATTTATGTACTTTACGTATGCTAATGTATACCAATGCTTTATGTATTTACAATATGGGTGTACTGCCTGCAAACAAAACATTATTATTATCATCTTTATTTAATCTTTCTCTTAGGTTAGGTAATTTATAATATGGTTATAAAAATAAAATACAATAAAAAATACCAAAAGAATACAAAACAAGTAAACACATTATAAAAAACCTAATTATTATTATTATAAATCAAATACCAGAAACGGAAAAATGGTGATACTATACGTCCGAAAAAAGCGCTGATGTCATCTAGTTTGTGTCGTCAAAAAAAGGGTTTAAGAGGAGTAAATATTATATTTTCCGAAAGAGCACAGTTCAATTAGGGAAGTATCATAATGGAAAACAATACTCATATATAAACTTATAGATACCTACTGAGAGCTTACTGTGATCATCAAACATTTTACAGCATCTCTCTCTGTCATTAGAAGCCTATAAAGTATGAGACAAAATATGCTCGAAAGATTTTCGCAGTTTGCGGTTCTATGTAAAAGTTGCAGAAGATTCTCAAAATTACCTAATGATATTACTGGAAAGAACGTGAAGATTCTTATACGAATTGCCGTTGAGAATATTCTCTTTGAGATTTTTATAACGCAAAGTCCACAAAAGTTGACGATCGCTTTTCAATCATACAGGATGATACTTAATTGATTGATATTACTTAAATATCAAATAAGGGTCAATTAACTCGTATTTAGGTGATTTTTGTATTTTGCGATTTCTTGGTTTTCTCCATAATGAAAGTTGCTCAACTTAACCCAGTTCACTCTTGCTCCACTACCCAGATGTCATCCTGATATAATCATTCAGTTACACGCGTTTGTATTAACTCATCAAAAACTCAAAAGTTTGGCAATAAATGTGCGAAGAACAATACTGAGAACTTTCCATAAGACTGTTTCCAATTTTGGAAACTTTTCTTTTGGTATATTGCCAAGTAGTCTTGCTGTGCTTTGTTGGGGAGTAAAATCACCACTGCTCAAAGACGATACACAGCACATCACCACATTTATTATTTTGTCTTCAAAGTTAATCCTCCTCTTTATAAATAGTCAATACAGGAGTAGTCGTCCAATAGTCCTGAGTAAGCAGCTAAGGGAGGCCTCTGGTAACCCTCGCGTGACATGTTCATAATCAGACGATCCCAAACTCACAGGCGTCAGGCGGTATTGAACCAAAGGAGAGACTTTGCCTCCTTATGTGTGTTCTATTGCCTGGGTGCTTAGCCAAGTTGCCAATCGCTAGCGCTTCATCGTTAATCGCAGCTAACTGTCTTTGTCGCACTAATATGAAAGAGTGACAGAGAGGTAAAACTACGTTACGCTACTAAGCGCTAGCGATTGGCATCTTGGCTAAGCACCCTGTACAGTGGGTTATGCTTTGTAGAGCTGTTCGACATGATGCCAACGTCCACTTTTCATCATTGCCTCGAATTTCCTCCCGCAGACGGTCGTCTGTGGAATGAGCTCCCTGCTGAGGTTTTCCCGAAGGACTACAGTATGTGGTTCTTCAAAAAAGGTGTGTAAGTTCTTAATTTAAATTATTATTGTTTATTATTATGATCCTTTATTTATTTCACTTTTTTTAAATCTCTATAAAATATGTTTTTTTTGTAATACATTTTTTAATGCGTGTATATATACTGAATAAGATGTATTATTATACTGTTTTGAAAAAATAAGTCCACCTGAGTTTCTTACTGCTTCTTCTCAGGAACGATGTAGGGTTAGAACCATCATCATCATCATCATCAGCCAATTGACGTCCACTGCTGGACATAGGCCTCCCCCAGAGAGTTCCACAAAGATCGGTCGTGAGCTGTCCGCATCCATTGGACACCCGCAACCTTTACCAGGTCGTCGCTCCATCTTGTGGGGGGCCTTCCCACGCTGCGCCGTCCAGTGCGTGGTCGCCACTCGAGAACACGCCGACCCCACCGGTCATCGGTCCTCCGGGCAATATGGCCAGCCCACTGCCACTTCAACCTGGCGATTCTTCGGGCTATGTCAGTCACTTTCGTTCTTCTGCGGATCTCGTCATTCCTGATGCGATCTCGCAGAGAAACCCCGAGCATTGCCCTCTCCATCGCTCGTTGAGTGACTCTGAGCCTCCTAATGAGTCCCATAGTGAACGACCACGTTTCAGATCCGTAAGTAATCACTGGCAACACACACTGGTCGAAGACTTTCGACTTGAGACACTGCGGTATATTGGACGAGAAGATATTGCGTAGTCTCCCGAACGCCGCCCAACCAAGTCTGATTCGACGATTGATCTCCTTCTCGAAGTTGGACTTACCCAGCTGGACTGTTTGTCCCAGGTATACATATTCGTCAACAACTTCGAGTGTAGAGTTTATAACTTTCACTGGAGTTGGTATCACATGGACGTTCGACATGATCTTCGTTTTGTCCATGTTCATCTTAAGACCAACATCTTCAGAGACTCTACTGAGATCATCGAGCATAGTACTTAAGTCCTCCATGGTCTCAGCCATGACTACTATATCGTCGGCAAACCGAAGGTGAGTGATGTACTCGCCATTGATGTTAATGCCATATCCCCTCCAGTCCAGAACCGTGAAAACATCTTCCATTGCAGCGGTGAATAATTTAGGAGAGATAACATCTCCTTGTCTTACTCCCCGCTGCAATGGAATTGGTTTCGAGTTCCGATCCTGGAGGCGAACTGACATATTGGCATTCTCGTACAGGCACTTCAGCACTTCAATGTACCGGTAGTCTACTTGGCACCGCTGGAGAGACTGTAGTACAGCCCACGTCTCGATCGAATCAAAGGCTTTTTCGGGTTAGAACCAGTAGTAGATTTTTTTCTCTCTCTTGCTAATGTCAGACGATTCGAAAATGCTTATTAATAAGCTTACCTGAATAAAGAATAGTTTGAATTTGACTTTGGCTTTGACTTAATGGGTTGGCAACGCGTATGTAACACCCCTGGGGTTGCAGGCGTCTGTAGGCTACGGTGACCGCTTTCCATCAAGCTTGCCGTATGCTTGCCTGCCACCGACAGGTAACCACCGTACCTAGTTATTTACAGTGCTTCATCAATTTCATCCATGGCCCGTATTGTTGGCCACCGCATTAAAAGAGTTGTATCTTACCTCGACTTCTATTATTTTGATGATTCCCAGAATACCACGTCGCCGGATATCTGTGCATTGTTATACTGAACTTGACAACAATCGCTCGCTTACTCAGTTACTACCAAATGAGGTTAATGTCCATTCGGATCACGACCCAATTAAAATATTTTTATAAGATGCTTCTCGCAAAAAATATAGACTTGGTAATTTAAGAGTGCTGTAGCACTCTTAAATTACCAAGTCTATATTTTTTGTAGAAATAGTAATGAAATAATTGAAATAACTTTAGATATAATGGGTATTCTAGTGTAAAAACTTTACAACGCTATCACTGCCGCGCTCGACTGAACATAAGTGTCTTCAATTGTTCAGGCGGTTGACCACCCACATATTTTTGCTGGAAGTGACCAATCAATTGGAACCCAGTAGGCTTCTGATGGTTCCGTGTTTAATCGTTTGTCTTCAGGTGCGTTTAAACCAAAAGAGCATTCGCTGTTCTAGCGCCCGTTCTACGAAATCAAGTAATCACGCTTTATATACCGATCGAATTTCGTAGAGTGGGAGCTTAGAACAGCGAATGCTCTCTTAGTTTGAACGCACCTTAAGTTGCAGTCGCGTTCTAGCAAGTATGCATTCTTCAGTAGGCTTAGCATAGGATTAGTGCGACAATATGTCGCCGCGAGATAGACTATCCATTCCTCTTTTATTTATTTAGTTAGTATAAGATGGAAAATCTATCTCGCGGTGACATACTGACATACCAATCATGTGCTAAGCATACAGGTATTGTACTTATCGCTGGCTGTGTGACTCAAACCCGTATAATGGCTTACGAGGTTGTGTCTTAAAAATATATTTCTGTACAAAATACATAGATAGGTACATTATATTTACAAGGTTGAATCATGCAACCTGGACATACGAGGATCGGTCACACAACCATCGTTATGTAGGTACTTAGCCTAAATATTCACTCGGATCAAAAATTATTTATAATAAACATTGGGCTTAATATGGCTAATAAATAATAAATAAATGTCTCGGGACATCTTACACAACTCGACCTAGTCCCACGGTAAGCTCAATTAAGGCTTGTGATGTGGGTACCAGGCGACGATATATATAATACATATAGATACATAAATACATAGACAGCCATGACCGAGGAACAAATATTTGTGATAAATAAATACACAAATAATGCCCTCGACGGGATTCGAACCCGAAACCTCCAGCTTCGCAGGCAGGGTCACTGCCAACTAGGCTATGGAGGCTGACAAACTAATACTTCACTTGTCTACAATTGTGAAATATACTTATCAAAAGAGCATTAATGGTATTAAAATAAATCGACCAGCATTTTATGTGTTTTAAATATACAGATTGACCTTTTTTCGAGTGTTCAAATTTTAACAGAAGATTCCTTAATAAAAAAATAGTAAATACGTGTTTTTTCTTTCAGTACCTTTCGGTATTAACATATTGAGAAAAAAAATAAAATAAGTAAAAAAAGTTTTAAGTTAAACGGTTTTTATTGCACCAAAAACTAGAAAATAAAAATTAGTTGTAACTAACCGTAGATGCTACTTTTTGAAGATTAGTCACGTGAAACTATTATCACTGTAATCTTCCCAAGTCGGATGCTGAAAGCCACGTTTAGCCTCTAAGTCAGTGGATTAAGCGTATCCTAATCGGAAACTTTTACCAAACTGAAATAAAAACGTGGGGCGTACGCCATTGTGATTAAGTCACTATAGTTATTTAAGAGCACACATAGAAATCAAGACAGCAATAGAGTATAAGTTTTGTTCTGGCCTTGATAAAAGTTATTTTCCTCTGTAGAAGTGTTGGAACAGATGAATTGCAAAATTAAAGCTACAATTACATATTTTGAACTTGTATGTTTCTTCATAATAACGCCCCACGTTTTTATTTTAGTTTGGTAAAAGTTTCCGATTAGGATACGCTTAATCCACTGACTTAGAGGCTAAACATGGCTTTCAGCATCCGACTTGGGAAGATTACAGTGATAATAGTTTCACGTGACTAATCTACAAAAAGTAGCATCGACGGTTAGTTACAACTAATTTTTATTTTCTAGTTTTTGGTGCAATAAAAACCGTTTAACTTAAAACTTTTTTTACTTAGTTTATTTTCAAGTTTTTAGTGCAACTTATTCTAGATCAAAGGATGTTGTTTGTAATATGCAATACAATTAGGGATGCTAGCGTTTAACTCTTGCGCTTTAATCACGACACAAACATGTGTAAACGTAATGGACAATATTTTATGTGTAAATTGTGTAACTAGAGGGGAATCGCTGCTGAATAGATATTTTTTGAAATCCGACACTAAAAAAATGTCAGCTTGAATGCCCGAAGTGTCTCAACTGGACGTGTTATTCATACAATACCTTAGATAACAGAGATCTGACAATAAGGAATACATCAATCAATTTGGTTTATTGAGAAAATCAAATTTAAAGCGAGGCCCGATGGCTCGCCCTACGCGATCAACTCACGCTGTCACTCTATCAGCTGGAGGGCCGAAGGCCTGACGGCTCGCCCTACGCTATGCGATCCACTCACGCTGTCACTCTATCAGCTGGAGGGCCGCAGGCCCAACGGCTCGCTCTACGCGGTCCACTCACGTTGTCGCTCTATCAGCTGGAGGGCCGAAGGTCCGACGGGTCGCCTTACGCTACGCGATCCACTCACGCTGTCACTCTATCAGCTGGAGGGCCGCAGGCCCGACGGGTCACCCTACGCTACGCGATCCACTCACGCCGTCAGTCTATCAGCCGGAGGGCCGCAGGCCCGACATGGCTGGCAGTGACAGGTGTCTCTCCAGCATCAGGTTTGAGGAGTTGGAAGTCAGTATTAAATCCGTCTGTATCTTTTCGTCCAATATTCCGCAGGGTTTGAAGACGAAAGTCTTTGATCAGTGTATGTTGCCAGTGATGACCTACGGTACTAAACCATGCTCGCTTACAATGGGCCTTATAAGAATGCTCAATGTCACCCTAAGGGCAAAGGAGAGGGCTATGCTAGGAGTCTCTCTGCGATATCGGATTAGAAATGAGACCATCTGCAGCAGAACCAAAATAACCGATATAGTTCTTCGAATCGCTTAACTGAAGTGGCAGTGGGCGGGGCTCGTCGTGCGTGGAATCGATGGCCGTTGGGGCGGTAAGTTTTTCGAGTGGTGGTCACGTACCGGAAGGCGCAGCGTGGGTAGGCCCCCCACAAGGTGGGCTCATGACCTGGTGAAGGTCACTGGCTGGATGCGGGTGGCACAGGGCCGGTTTTTGTGGCAATCTTTGGGGGAGGCCTATATTCACCTGTGAACGTTTTTCGGCTGATATGATGATGATTATGATAATGAAATCCGTATGTTTCTACCAAATGTCTAAAGCAGTACTTCAAAATCTACAGATCGCTAAACCTAGCGGTTGTGGCAGGCAGTAACACTGGAGTATCAGATCTGAGGAGTTGGACGTTAGTATTAAATTCGCATGTTTCTACTTAATGTCTAAAGAACTTCTTTGAAATCAAGAAATCGATAAAAGATAAACCTGGCGGTTATTGTGGGCAGTACTGCAGCATCGGGAGTGAGGAGTTGGAAGTCAAGATCAGGCTGTTAGTATTTGATTCTGCCAAACATGCTATACTTTCATTTTCACGTGTCTAGCACTGTCGGTTAAGGTAAGCAGTACGTCTGCAGCATCAGGCTTTGAGGGTACAAGGATACAAATACTATAATATTGCATTGTCGTGGAGACTTGACACGAGTTCCAAATTTCATTAATTTTGGTGCAGTAGAAGTGGTCGAAAAATCGATCACAAGATTTGAAGCATCGACGACAGTTGATACGCGGTGAAGTTAATAAAAACCGTTTAATCAGCTGAAAGATATCCTAAAAAACCATGCTTTCATGGATACCGCGGCAGCGCACTAAACATTAGCCACTCAATTGCTTTTGGTAACTGTGTTTACCAGCTGTCACTATTATTTTACATAGGAATAAAGCTCAACCAAAATTTCAAAGCAAATGAATGGGTAAGTCGCAATAACGCTCGCCCCGCCCCCCATGTGACGTTACGAGTCAAAAGACCGATTTTTAACAAAAGCTTGTAAACAAAAAAGACATAAGTTGCAAATCTTATAAATAAAAAAAAAAAAAAAAAAATCTTCCTTCATACTTTTACGGCCTTAGGACCGTCAAAATGCAATTTTATGATTAGTTAATTAGACTGTAGTTATCTGAATATTGCAGTTGTGATTTTTTTCTGCATTTAGGCGTGTTTAAAAATTTGAATCAACTTTTGTACAATTATTAGCTCAATCAAAAAGTTCTTACCACAATAGTCTTAATAAACTTAATGTACACATGTATTTGTATACCCGCACCATTTTCATAACACTCTCGATTCGTAAACATTGTTGTGTCACGTTCTTTACGAGACGAAAAGTATGTGAATCGCGGAAGTGCACGACCGGTCACTCGGAGCTGCGCGTGCGACTAATTGGCTTAATTGCAATTTTGTATTGGTCGAGGTAAGATAGGTGAGTGCACCCCTACCCCGCGTCCGCACCAACCCCGAGCGTTTGTTTTTTTTCTCAGAAATGGCATCTGTTATTGATACCTTATGCCTGGTAAAAATTTGAACACTCAAAAAAAGGTCACCCTGTATATACCTACCTTCCATCACCAGAGTTTGAAACAGGGACAGGGACACCAAGCTTCGTAGGCAGTGTCACAACCGACTGAGCTACGAGCAGTCGAGCAGGCCTAATGTACTGGCTCATCCAGTGGCAATATCGTTAGGGCTGCTCGTGCCTCTCAGTAAAGCTTTCCTAAGGCGTGGGCCTTAAGGAAACATTTCAAATATTGCCCTAATGCGGCATTCGAACTTTACATATCGATATTTATAACTTAATCACGAACATAATGTATAGGGCGTTTTTAAGGGAAGCTTATTTTTAGATCAAATATAATTAGTTTTTCTATAGTTTATTATAGTGTATTTAGTACTGTTTTGAGTTATTTACAAAAAAATATAATGACTGAACAATACACTTGGTCATAGGGATACCGACCAGTTGTTTCGATTTTCGACTACGCGCGTCGCTAAAATTTTATAGAAATACACCCATAGCTGTCAATTCTACACCAGTATCATTCCGAAAATCATGAGCAACGTGAAAAAACTCCTAATTAACATTTAATTAATACTTAGCTATAAATTAAGGATGAATAAATTTATAATTAGGAGATTTTTTTTCGCTTTCTTTTGGTTGTCTCTGTCTAGTACAATCGCCACCAAATATATCGTAGCGTCGTTCTCGTTAGGGCAATAAAGGCGTATTCAGATATTTTTGAACGCTCCGGACGCTACGGTATATCTGATAGCAACTGTACCTTGTTTGCCTCTCCTCCGCGACCCATTTATTTGTCACCATTGTCACCGTTTACCGTTTAAAATATGCTAAAATCTGATAAAATTTCAAACTTCGAATGCCGCTTCGGTTTGTTTATCTGAAAGTGACGTTTGACCTGTCAGGGCTTGTCTAATTGTTACAATGTCAATTTCACACAATCCTTATTATTGCAAGTTACCTATACTCGTAGATACAGACTATGGGAGGCTTTCACATGTGAGGTCAACTATGTTATGTCATGTCATTAGACAGTTGAAACACATACGTACGTATTGACCTCTGAATGTTTGTCATTGTCCCAGTTCATGTCATGTCATGTTTGTCATCAAGACTTTAGCAATGGAAACGTCAGAAAGGATGTTAGATAGCACTACCATCATTATCATCATCATCAGCCTATGATAGTTCATTGCTGGACGTAGGCCTCTTCTATTAACTATGTTTATAGACGCATTAGGAGATAAATGTCCATAATCGCCAAGCTAGGCAAGCGGATTGGCGATCGCAGTAATGTGTCCACTATGATGACGCTGCTGCCCATCATCAATCTTTTATTTATTTATTTAAACTTTATTGCACAAAAGAAAATCTTAAAGTACAAAAGGCGAACTTAATGCCAAGGGCATTCTCTACCAGTCAACCTTAAGGCAAAGCAGAGAAGGTGTGGGCGGTGCTCTTTTATCAAATTAGCAGTGACACTTCAATCCCTTATTCGACTCTTACTACACCCGCAGGAGGAGACGGGGTGGTGACAAATGTACTTATTCTTACTGCCATCACCACATGGTCTAACTTTACCCTTTAGTTTTATTATGTTTTTTTACAGAACGATATCATAATAGGTAGTCAAGTCTAGATTCATCTTTTTGCTATCGTAAACAGCTTTTTAACCTACACTTTTTTGCGCTAACACTGCAATGCTTGCCTGCACCAAAATACGAGCCCATATTTTAGTCATAAGTTAATATTTCCAATGGTATTACTCAAATATCAATAATAAAATAACTGTTTATGAAAACGTACACTTTTAGGTTAGAATGTTATTTACTAAATAAAACAACTAGGGATGAATGGGTTTCAGATGACGTGTTACAAGTACGAGTATATATAATAGTGCTGCTAATGCCTAAATTAGTCATAGTCAGTGACTTTTAAATTAAGAAAACAAAAATATTTCAGAACAAACTTTAAGTAAGTACTCAAACTGGAAAGACATAATGTATATACCTAGGTATGAAACTTATTCACTTATTTGTACTTTTCTAATCGTTGCCCTTTATTGTCCCTTAAGGTTATTGAAACCCGACAACAGTCCAACGATCACCTTAAAATTATTTAAGTAGGTAAAGACCTAAGTAATTACTTTTACTTCCTAATTTAATTTGAAAACTTTTGACGATCACAGGCTGATTTCCTTTCTTCATTTGTTTACTTTTAACCGTGTTGTTAAGATAAAATTGTATTTGTGTTTTGTA
Source organism: Thaumatotibia leucotreta (assembly GCA_025490895.1). NCBI lineage: Eukaryota > Metazoa > Arthropoda > Insecta > Lepidoptera > Tortricidae > Thaumatotibia > Thaumatotibia leucotreta. The sequence continues at coordinate 25,317 of JALPQI010031088.1, forward strand.
TTTGTGTAAGTACAAGTATTTTATTTATATAAAATAATAATTGACTTGATTAAAGAATTAATATCACTAAAGTTCAAATCCTGCACCAAACCAAAGCTTTCTGTTTAGCCCAATGGTTGACTGGTAGAGAATGCCTTAAGGCGTTAAGTTCACCATTTGTACTCTTTTATATTGTGCAATAAAGTTTAAATAAATAAATAATAAATAAAAAAGACCTTTCGTAATTTGTTCACGACGAAACGAACGAATAGGTATATGTAAATTTGTACTCTTTTATATTGTGCAATAAAGTTTAAATAAATAAATAATAAATAAAAAAGACCTTTCGTAATTTGTTCACGACGAAACGAACGAATAGGTATATGTAAATAAATAAGCATGTTAGTGATAGGTATAAGTGTATTTCCATTGTAATAAGTATAAGTGTATTTCCATTGTAATAGGTATAAGTGTATTTTCGTTTGTAATAGGTTAAGTTGTGAATAAGGATAGAATAGTAATGTGTTTCAATACAGGGGCGAACCCGGCCCTAAGTTAGGATAGGCTGGAATGCCTAGAGAAAACTAATAGGATCCCAATAGGGGAAAATAATACGCTTGTTTATCCTATAAGATTCTAATAAGAAAATAGGAAATGTCACTAAGACCTAAAAATATTGTATATATGATTATTGATTCAGTAAATAAAAGATCGCTAAGGGCGAAGGAGGAGCGCCCTTCGCGGGGGACGCGACCAGGCGGCGAAATCGTATAAAAGGCGGGCGCGCGCGCTCGCAAATCAGTATTCATCGAGCAGCGAAGCAAGCAACACCAAAAGGGAAGAAAGAAGAGATCCTCCTCCGCCCTAAGCAAGTACAAGAAGAAACCTGGTTGTTTCTCTACCTCACCGCATTCCCGCTATACCTATAAGCACACGCATACAGTCCATTAAAATCAATCTCCACGAAAGTGGCTTAGGTACAAATATCCAAGGGCAACTGCGTACGGTCACGCACATTGTTGGTCCTTGCGAAGCCGGATCTCTGAAGCAAGACTTATAGCGGGATGCGTGTGACGAGAAGCAACCACGGAAAGGAGAAGGCGAAACCTACCCCTTCGGGCAGCGGCGACACTACGGCAAAACCAGGCTCCGAAGAAACTCAAGCAACGGAGATGACGTCGGGTTCCGGCGAGACATCGGGCACGGGGGCCACGTCGGGTTCCGGCGAGACATCGCGCACCGAGGGTACGACGCGCACGGGCACCACGGCGTGCACCGACGAGACGGCACGTACAGGCTCCACGGAGCGTACGGCCGCCTCGGCACGCACCGAGGCGTCACGCACCGACGACGCCGCGTCAGCAGGGACTCCAGCCAGCAAGCCGGAGGAGGTGGTGGCAACCATGAGGGAGGAGGTCGTCGCGTCAGCACGAGCGAGCAGCGGCTTCCTCAAGATAGCTCCTGTGATCCTGCGGGGCCCGGCAGCAGAGATGGAGGTCTTCGCCCTGCTCGACGAGGGGAACACCGTGACGGTCATCGAGGACGCCATCGCCGACGCCCTCGGCATGGTAGGGTCCGCCGAGCCCGTGCGGATACAAGACATCTACGGGAAGGCAACGGCGCACAAGAACAGCAGAAGAGTCGACGTGCACATTAGGGGGAAGTACTGCGGGAATGAATACCCTACGATGAACGCGCACACCGTCGGCAAGATGAACTTCGCTACGCAGTCCGTCAGCAAGAAAGAAGTAAACAAGTGTCCGCACCTGCGCAGAGTGCCGCACAAGATAACATACGAGAACGCGAGGCCGAGGGTACTCATCGGACAAGACAACTGGGACCTCATCGTGTCACGCAAGCTCGCGCATGGTCGGCGCGATCAACTCGTCGCATCGAAGACTCTGCTGGGATGGGTGCCGCACGGAGCACGGACACCGCGAGCGAAGCCGGCAGTATACTACTGCGCACACGTCACTCAAGACGCTCGAGAGAAGAAGATGGAAGCCATCCGTGAGGTCACCGGCGACGAAGAACGGGAGGGAAGCACCGTCCCCATCGGCGGGAGCGAGCTAGGGAAGAAGCTCGACCTGCTGCGGGACCCCCATGAAGACAGCATCCACTTCCGACTTCGAAGAAGAGCGCCGCCAGAAGAAAAAGAAGACCTCGGGCCGCCCACGAAGAGAGAAGCTCGGCCCGCCCGAGCCGACTGGTCGCAGGCCACGCCCACCAAGACGTTCGTGACCCACCGCCTCGCCGAGATCGAAGACAGCACGAAGAAGAACGAGTGGCGCTGGGTACCGTCGGCAATGAACACCGCCGATGACGCTACCCGCGCGACGCCAGCTGACTTCGACGCGAAGCACCGATGGTTCAACGGACCGGCGTTCCTGTACAGCGAAGAGTCGACATGGCCGCGAGAAGACAAGACCGAAGCCCCAGCGACCGGCGAAGAGAAGGCATGCGGCGCGGTCTACATGAAGCCGCACGAAGAGAAGCCCGCCGCCATACCGAACATCGAGCGCTTCTCGGACTGGACCCGGTTGTTGCGAGCGACTGCGCGAGTGCTACAATTCGTCGACCTCTTACGTTGCAAGCCCGACGTGCCGCCGCCCGAAGTCGAAGACACCCGCCTCATCGCCGCCGCTAGAAGAAAACGAACGCGAGCAAACGAAGAACGAGACGGGGCCTGGAACAAGCGCGCGCCGAAAACCGCCGGTACATCGAAAAAACGCGTTGTACACGAAGAAAGAAAATACATCGCGCTAGAAGCGAAATACCTACTGGCGGCCGAACAGCTGTTAGTACGCGCGTCACAAGAAGACAGCTACGCGAGAGAGAGACAGCGCATCGCAAGCGGACACGCGCCGGACAAGGACGATCGACTACGCAAGCTGAGTGTCTTCATGGACGAAAATCGCCTAATTAGACTACAAGGAAGAATAGCTGCCGCCAGCGACATAGAAGAGGAAACAGTTCGGCCCATCGTGTTACATGGGAAACATTATTATACACAGTTATATGTTTCTCATATACATCGGAAGTTACATCACGGCGGCACCGAAATAGTAGTGAACGAGCTGCGGCAGCGAGTGTATATCGTGAAAATAAGACCCACAGTGAAAAAAGTGATTACGCAGTGTTTAGTGTGTGTGCTACGTAAGGCTAAACCGGCCGCTCCCGCAACAGGCGACCTCCCCGCCGCCCGTCTAGCCCAACACGCTCGGCCCTTCACATATACGGGCCTAGACTACTACGGGCCGCAGGAAGTCACAGTGGGGCGACATCGCGAGAAGAGATACGTCGCGCTATTCACCTGCATGACATCGAGGGCTGTGCACCTGGAGCTGGTCGCCTCGCTGAGCACGGACTCCGCCATCAACGCGCTGCGACGATTCATCGCTCGTCGTGGGTGTCCTACGGAGTTATGGAGTGACAACGCCACGGCCTTCCGAGGAGCGGATCGCGAACTCTCAAACGCGATCAAGGAAGCTGCAGCAGCAAGGCATATCAACTGGCGGTTCCTGCCCCCCTCCGCCCCGTTCATGGCTGGGGTGTGGGAGCGAATGGTGCGAACCGTGAAGGAGGCGATGAAGGCTACGCTGCACGAGAAGTACCCGAGCGACGAGACCCTGCAGACCCTGCTCGCCGAGGTGGAGGCGACCGTGAACTCCAGGCCCCTGACCTACGTGGCTGTGAACCCCGATGACCCTCCAGCGCTGACTCCGAACATGATCCTGCTCAGGCCGGACTGCTACTCGCCGGCACCAGGAACCTTCGAAAAAAGCGACGCCAACGCACGCCAGCACTGGAGGCGCGCGCAGCAGCTGGCAGACTCCTTCTGGCGGCGATGGGTGCGGGAGTACACCCCGATACTCCAACACCGGCGGGAGCCCCACGGCGCAGGAGCTGCACCGGCCATAGGAGACGTCGTTATCATCTGTGACTCGAACCTGCCGCGCAACACATGGCCGCGCGGACGAGTCACGAAGATATACCCAGGCAAGGACGTCGTGGTACGAGTCGTGGACGTCACCACCAGCACATCCTGAGGCGGCCAACCAAGAAGATCGTCGTGCTGCCAGTGGGATCGCGAAGCGACGGCGGGAGAAATGTTCACGACGAAACGAACGAATAGGTATATGTAAATAAATAAGCATGTTAGTGATAGGTATAAGTGTATTTCCATTATAATAAGTATAAGTGTATTTCGATTGTAATAGGTATAAGTGTATTTTCGTGTGTAATAGGTTAAGTTGTGAATAAGGATAGAATAGATTACACATTAGTGTTTCAATACAGGGGCGAACCCGGCCCTAAGTTAGGATAGGCTAGAATGCCTAGAGAAAACTAATAGGATCCCAATAGGGGAAAATAATACGCTTGTTTATCCTATAAGATTCTAATAAGAAAATAGGAAATGTCACTAAGACCTAAAAATATTGTATATATGATGATTGATTCAGTAAATAAAAGATCGCTAAGGGCGAAGGAGGAGCGCGGGTCGCGGGCGACGCGACCAGGCGGCGAAATCGTATAAAAGGCGGGCGCGCGCGCTCGCAAATCAGTATTCATCGAGCAGCGAAGCAAGCAACACCAAAAGGGAAGAAAGAAGAGATCCTCCTCCGCCCTCAGCAAGTACAAGAAGAATCCTGGTTGTTTCTCTACCTCACCGCATTCCCGCTATACCTATAAGCACACGCATACAGTTGATACAGTCCATTAAAATCAATCTCCACGAAAGTGGCTTAGGTACAAATATCCAAGGGCAACTGCGTACGGTCACGTACATAATTAATCATTTTAACGTTTGATCTTATTGAAACCGAGCTTCTTTTCTTTCTTTGGATTATTTGTTAGAAAGGGTTTGCATCGTTTTGATAATAACGTTTTATAACTACCGTAATGAAAGTTGGGCAAGACTTAGATAGGCTAAGCTTACATAGTTGTAATAATGCGTTGACACAACTCACTTTATTATTGAATTAAAAACCTTACGGTAAAATAATGTCGTCATTTAATTTCACTTATGTCTTTCCTCCGTTGAGCAGTGCTTGAGGTTGAGTAAGAATATTTTGAGGATTCTTAATAATATCTGTCACTTCGTTGATACTAGGCGTCTTTATGGGTTTCACTAGAACTTGGAACATTCCCAGGACTAACGTTGCATCACCGGAGCCTCCAGATCCTAAAGCCGATCCTACAGACGCTAGGTTAGATCCTCCAGGAACTAAAGATCCTAACGATCCAAGACCAGATGCAATTTGTCTTTTGTCTCTAGTTTCATCATGTTCATGTTCTTGCCCATTTCCGTGACCACCCGAGCAGTGTCTTTTCTTAATCGTCTTATTTTCTTTATCAGTTCCAAATAAATTAGTTGGTATATCAGTTATTGAGCTGATATTAAATCCAGATGATGGGCTAGTCTCGTTTTTGTTTGTATTGAATAAGTTGGGAAAAGGTCTGTATCCAACAAACGGAATCCCAATTGATGATCCACCATTTGAACACGTTTTATTTTTCTTCATACCAGGTATGAATGAATTAATATCAGGTAATCCATTGTTTGAACCTGTTCCGCTATCAGTACATCCATGTCCAGTTTCTGAAGTAGTAGTTTCGTTACTGTCAGAATGTGTCATATTCTTGTTTCCAAAAATTCCTGGTATTATCGACCCAAAATCTGGGAAACCAGCTGAACCAGTTTTGTTGTTGCCAAATATGTTAGGAATGCTCGATATAAATCCATAACCAGGTATTTCGCTTATTCCAGTTTTATTAGGGAAGAGTTTATTAGGAATATCTGGTATAGATCCGAAGTTTCCATTATTCAAGTCGCTTCCACTGCTGTTGTCTGATCCCGTCTTGTTTACGCCAAATATGTTCTGAGGAAATCCTGGTACCATAGGACTATAGTTGTCTCCCATAACCGTCGTAGTTCCTGCATTAGTATCATTCCCCTTTGGCCCAAGTCCTGGGATAGCTGGTAGTTTATTCGCAATATCTATTGTATTGATATTTCCTATTATGTTTCCTGGATTACGCGCGAGGGCACAGCTGAAGGTTATAAATAAGGGCACGAGCGTGTATTCGTGAGACATTTTCGAACAAAGACTTAGGAGCGTCTACAGGAAATCCATCGATTTGGAATATAAATACGACTTCTTATCTTTTAAGGCATTTTGGTTGACTTAATTTGCTATCGTTCCAAAATTGCTTAATTCGTGTAATTTGTATTCTATTTTCATGCGCCAGTAGTCTAGTGTATTAATTATATGATAGCGAAAGAGGTAAGTACGAGTATTGTATATTTTTATAATACCTACTTAAACTAAGGAACTAGGAGTCCATTACAAGTACGAGTAGGTATGTCAATATTATCTTAAACAGTTAAATAAATTATGCAGAACTTGCGTCTGGCACCGAATAATTAAGTTGCACAAGAATTGCGGCGGACTATGTCAAATTTAATTGTAGGTATTTTTTTTAAGATGAGTAGTCATTTACTGAGCGGTTATTTATTTAGTATAATTAAATTGTATTTCTGATCAATGTAATTATTTTGATATTGAATAATGGAAAGTATTTAAGTCATAGGTACTTGTACCGACATTCGTAATTTTGCTATTAAATCTAGATAAACAAATTTTACAATAAATGGGGAGTACCCTAAAGGATTGATTATCACACATAAGTCCAAATAGGCCTTTTAAATGTAACTTTTGATTGCGTTGACTTACGAGTAAGTAGAAGTGTGTATTAGTTACATCTCTAAGGGATACCGTCTTAGAGTACCTAGGATGCTATCCCTTAGATACTTGCCTTAGGTATTTGCCTGTTTGTAGTTTCAATATTATACCTGTTATAGCCCCGCTTCGCTAAAGAATCATCAGACATAACTAAGTAGATCTACTAATAACTATCTCCAATAGACTATAAGTAGGTAGGTACATATAATTAAACATCGGCATCGACAACCTTCGAGAAACCATCAACTACTATTTTTTTACCTTTTTTCGGGTCCACTTTATCAACAAACATCGCAGGAAAGTAGTTATTTGACTCCATTGCACTTCGATCCATGAACAAAATGGATATCAGGTTTTCAAACATATTAACCGGCCTAGACAAAACATATTCGTGTAACTGCTCATCGACAACTGACTAGGATAGATAAACAATCATTTTGTTTGTATCAAAATGTTGTTTTTCATATTGACATGTATCGTGCCGATAATTAGTTCGGCACTGAAAAACAACCTCAAGCGTGTGACATGTGGATTGATAGAAGTAATAGTGACTTTAGCAGAAACCTTCCTATTCCAGGGTTAGTTTGTTAGTTGAGCAAAGAAAGCGTAATCTGATTACTAATTCAATTACATCGTCATTAACATCAATATTTTCAGCCCCGAATTTTGTTATGCCCGAAACGTCCGCACTAAGTCGGAGCAGGGACATACAACCTTTATTTCAAGTAGGTATTTGTTAGCGAGTTTTGGTTGTCAACTGACAATATGGAATTTGGAATCATGATTATAATATGAACTTCTATGAATGTCCCAATTTAATGCAAATAAACATGAACACCTTGTTTGTATAGTAGATAGAGACATACAAATATCTAAATACATAGAAAACAACCATGGCCAAGCCACAAAATATATTTCGGTCATTTGGATTTAAGTTATCGTCTTTTCGGTGGACATACCTAAAGTTAAGGAATTTCTGTACAAATTTTGGGATAAAACAATTGACGGTACAACTAGGTTACCCGGTTTATGGCCCTATCCAATCAAATCATAACATAGATTTATAAAAGCTGTTAACTTTTGACCACCGAGTGAACAACTTTTTGTTTTTCGAACTACTTAACAATGACCCATTTGTGATAAACACACAAATAAATGCCCTCGTTGGGCCTCGAACCTGGCACGTCCAGCTTCGCAAGCAGGGTCACTACCAACCGAGCCACGGAACTCGTAATATTGACTATCCTCGTGAAACAGCGATGGCATTATATTGCACTAAATTGATTCGACACTAGAGACTTGATTACATGCAGTTTGATTTAGTTCATGTGGTATGCGAGGGTGCACGAAAGGTGTATTATTTACGTTCGCGATACGTGCGGCTTTATCACATTCACTAGTTTGTACGTGTTATAGTGATTCTGAAAAATTGAAATATGTTTTTATAAAATTTTCATCGATTACCGCGATTGTTGCCTATTAATTAAATAAAACTATAATAGGGTGCATATCTGAGCGTTTCAACCGCCTAATTTTGGTGGCATCATTTTTGCCTTTCTAACCGTCTCAATGTTATACTTCGTCATTTGTATAAGGTACCTACCGTGCCTCTTTCAAATGATAAAGTAGCACATTGTAACGAATAGAAACTTTGGCCAAAAAGATGCCACCGAAGTAGATAGCTTGTAATCGCAAATCGTCAAGTACCTAATTACATTTAAATTAATATACGCGATATAACCCGTTGGCGCCGCGTGGTGACGGCAGTAAGAATTTGTCACCACCGCAATTCTTCCCGTGGGTGGGTGTCGTCAGAGTCGACTACGAATAAGAGACTAAAGTTTTTAATATTGCAGAATGGCATCTTGGTTAGACCTGCTGGTATAAGGACGTAGTTCTGCAAAAGGGAATCAACCCACAACCACATGAATTTAGCATTCTAATTAACACCTTAAATCAAAACAACCAAGTCAATATTTAAAATGACAGATTCGTGTGGATTGGTTCTTTTATGCATAACTACGTCCTCGTTCTTATAAGTTCTGTGCTATCTAATGACTGAAAACGTGATGATAATGAACTAGTAAAAAAAAATTGGAATGAAGAAAATGGCGTTCGGCAAGGCGAGCGATAAGAACAGTGTATACGTGGGCAAGTTATACCGCGACGTACATCCCGTCAGCCACACGTTCATACAAGTGAATGGAGTCAACAAGATATTCATTGAAAGTAAGTGGTTTACTAGTTTGAAGCTATTGTGAAACCTCAAATCAAATTAATTTATTTTTTCGTAGCTTGTGCTGCCATCTATTGAAACTATTGTGAAAACTCAAATCATATTACCATTTTTCTAGCGAGGCATTCAAAATACAAAAAAAAATATTTTTTTCTTGTAGATTTTACCAAAACTCATGTAAGATTTTTTGCTTCTTTTAGCCTCAGGAACATGCTGTTAAAATGTGTCCCTTTCCTCATGGGCACCTTGTATTATGTAGTATATGTGGATCTATCTATTATTAAGTAACATAGCCCCATGATATTTTTTCATTTACTTAAAAGCGAGGAAAAGCCGCTTAAGACTATTCTCAAGTAGCTGCACAGGATCAGAAAGCTGGCACTGACCCAAAAAGAAAATCCATCCTGTGTAATGAGTGTTTCCTCTTCACTCACACTAACGCCGGAAATATAATTGTTCTGACTATTAGAGACTTCATCTCTAGTTAATGTACTATATCTGTATTTATATTAAATCAAAAGACCATGGGCATATTTGTATGGAGAGTGGACCAAGAACCAACAGAGCTGAAAGTGGTGTCATTAAATAGGTATTTACATTTATTTCATTTCATTCTATGGGCACTTTATTCAGTTCCATTGCAAAACGGAGATATTTGTATTATAGTCAGAGTAAATACTATGATGATTGGTGTGTGGACGACGGTGATTTACTTAGAGAGTACAAGCAGAACGCCTTACTCATATAAAACTATCCCATGGAATTCAGCTTTGCACCTATAGAATGAAATAAAGTACATAAACAGACCTTTTTAATGATACTACTCCCAGCGCTGTTGGTTTTTGGTCCATTTTGACGCATAGTCCTTTATGTTTCGCTTTTAATTAATGCATGTTAGCCGTAAGATGTTATAAAACTATTATTTGAAAAAAGAAAGTCCCGCTGAGTTTCTTGCCGGATTCTTCTCAGGCAGTGGTGTTGGGTTAGAACCGGAGGTAGTTTTTTTTTTCTCTCATTCGCTATTTAGTTTAACGATTCAAAAGCGCTCGTTGCTGGGCCTAATTGAATAAAGAATATTTTGACTTTGACTTTGACATTTCTTTTGACAAAGAGACACTGACATTGTTCAAATATCAAAATGAAGACAATACACACCATGCTGACATTGCTGACTATACAGTATGACGTATGTATATTATTGCCATAGGTAAACTGTTTATAGCGACAATGTTACAGGGTCAAATAGAAAGTTGATAGATAGGCATAGAATATAAAGGTTGCCTAAAAAAATCTGTATTTCGTAGGTATGTACCTACAAGTATCGTGAACAATTATTAAAACTGGATTTTTACTTTCATTTTTATGAAATATTCAAACATCGGAATTCCAATCAAGCGACATCAGATATTCACAAATATTGTTTTGTCTCTCCCTTTTCTAGAATAAATCGGTTACCATAGCAATTAGAGGCTTTCATCTCACCAACGAATAACCGAAGAACTATTGACGATAAAATGGAACAAAAGATTTGTTCTCGTGTAAATAAAGTGACCAAGTAATTTGTAGGCAAATTGATGCTAAGACGATAACATAACATGCGCAGAGGAGTTTTTGGGACTAAATCACAAACTGGTTGGCTAGAGTATAATATTTATAAAGAGCTAAAAACATAAACCATGATTGTAAGTAAATATGTTCAAGTATAGGTGTATAGTACGGCATACCTACTTTGTCATAAAGTGACCATGTTGAAAACCAATGCAGTGTCGAAAACTGGTTACTTGCACAAGCACATACATGAGAGGTCGGTTTTATTTAAGTTCGTTTTCTTTTGGCGATTTCCTCCGTAAACATTACGATGAAATCTCCAGGAAGCTCGTCCTGATTGTAGGTATACAAACTGATTGGACGGAGAATCACTTTATAGATTGAACAAGAAATTGGTTTTAACCCTGAAAAATAATATTGCTTTCATATACCGTGACAGTCGTTCATGAAATAAAATGATAGGAACGAAATAACTGACCATAGTTATGCAGTAAATTACCAACTTCGATTTTTTGTCAATGCTACCAAACTAGAGCTACCAAAGTCATTATGTAAAAGATTAAGTCAGATTGACAGAAGATACCCGTTAACCTGCTAAATAGTTAGTACTGTATTCCGGTATGGGGTTAAGATAGAGGCATAGAGACAATCCATCTAAGTCCTCAGGGTAGGCAGCGCATAGACAATTTTTTGGTCACTATTATGTCAATATGGGCCTCAATTCCCGCTTTCCATCAGGTGGGCTGAGAGCTCAATTGTTTAACTTGGTCACATAAAAAAAACTAATAAGGCTTGTTATTTATTAGTTAGGTGCCCGAAATAGTACATTTCGATACAAGTGCAAACAATTTTTTTTTCGACGATGGTGAAAGTTGGAGCCCGAGTGAAACGAGGGCGACAATCACCTGAGTTAAAAAGAAGTTTTTAGTACAGATGGTGCCTGTTTTAGGCTCTAGCGCGAGAATTCTGTCATTTTACGTCATGTCCAAAACTTCGGAGGGCCATCTGCATTAAAAAAGGTCGTACATGATACGTGCAAAAACTAACTCGTAACTCGTGTCGATTTAAAACACTCCCTATCGGTCGTGTTTGAAAACATCGCCACTCGTTTCGAATTTCATGTTTTTCGAACTTATGTCCTAATGTACTATTTTACACGTGTATCGAACGACTTTTTTCATGAGCGTGCGCAATGTTTTGTTTTACGCACTAGTTAGGAAAAATACTTTTCGTTACTTACCTATTCTTTGTACAGTTGATTTTCAAACAAAAGTTAATCTAGTGTTACCTCAACTTTAGCTTACCTACCTCTTCATTACCTATAGTATTTTGTGAGTTAACTTAATAAATATTTAAAGAATTAATAATACCTACTCACAAAAAGCGTGAATCACTGATTCAGAATGTCTCATTCGCCATTTCTGTTGAATTCTATTCTCCTGTAAATATATTTGTATTAAACACCTGAATTTGAATAATTGTAGACTACGTTTTCGCTTGATTCAATATTAATAATAGTAGGTAATTGAGAAAATAATTTATTATTCCACTGAAAAAATATTAGTAAGATAAAATATAATTTCCAGAGTACTCATTTTTTAAATGAAATGCTTTTACTTTGGTTTATAAATTATTATGTTACTACATTTTTTCGTGTAACGGTCGCAAGTATTTGGAAGCAAAATAGTTTTTTTTTGTTTATATATTCCTTTATTAAAATAAGAATGATGGGATATTATCATTCACTCATTGAACGAGATGAAGTTGCAAGCCATATAGTACCTATGGGAAATATTTTAGTCCAATTTATTTTTTATTTTTATTTTCTTTTATGCACCTACCTATCTAGGCAAAAATTCATAGATAAAAATTAGGCTTTATTGTATAACAATTTTCACCAATGTACAAGTGTGAATCTATGATTTAATAATATATATCTAATATCTTGTACCTAGTCAGAATAACAAATTTACAGAAACTCCCTAAAAGTTTACTAGGTATTCAATAATTTTTGGAATCCCAATTATCCATCTAATAGGATTTATTTTCTCTTCGTAGATATTTGGCACCAATTCTAATAAATTAAATCTTGTATTGTAGGTATTTATGTTATCAATGTTATCATGATGGATGTTTGGGTGTAACTTTTATATACATTTATATTAATATTATATCTTACTTATTAAAACGACTGAAGGGAAATGATTTACAACACGCTGATCATTGCCTCGAGTAATTCTTCAAGTGATTCAACTAAAATTGAAATACATTTGAGAAATTATAAATTCACGGAGAATTAAAATATAGGTACATGCGTATTTTCTCGGTTTGAGAAATACGCTCGTATTGAAATTCTTACTTGGGTCAGTTGCAATGCAAAGAATATAATTATAATACATAGTTAAGGCACTGGTCTCACCTCGAACTACTAAGCTATGAACTATCGACTTTCGTTTACGATTGACGATTAAGCGTTAGCGATTGGCAACTTGTCTAAGCACCCTGTGTGATAAAAAAAGATATAAATGTCAGTTAATATCTTATCTATGAAATAGAGATTTACAAACGACGCTTTTGAAGAGTGTAATATTACTGGCAAAGGTTTATTTTAAATATGAAATTCATTGTATGAAATATAACGCCAATTTCATAGGTCCTATCCAAAGCCCGGATGACGGGAGCAAAAATGCACGTGTCTCTAGTGTTTAGTTAAATATCGACTATTCTATCGACATCCATACCAACATTTTATGAATTAGAAATGTTTTGATCAATAGTAATTTATGCAACCGTACCTAATTAGAGGCATTGTGATCTAAAATTGATAACAATAATATGTCAATAATACCTAGCACCATAGGACAGATACAAAACCGAAATTAAAGCCTAAAAACCAGCTAAAATATCGTTCAAAGGTTCGAAGTGCACTTGTTAAGATTACTTTTACATCCTCAAGGTGAAATTATTCACAAGAAATATCAGAATGTATTGACTAAAACATGTTGTGTTTTAATTTTAAAAATCTTATATAATTTGATATCTGGAAAAGAAGTGGGACTACTAGGGAAACATTAGGAAAAATTTATAAATTTAAAAATTGTTCATATGGATGTCGATAGAGTAGTCGATATTTCATCAAGCACTAGTGAAAAGTTCATTTTTGCTCCCGTCGTCCGGGCTTTCCTATCCCACCAATGGCCTAATATAAGGTAAAAATGGCCTGAACTGCTTTAAGAAAAAGATGGAATAGCCGCGCTATTTTCGTGCTATTTTCAAATGTATCTATACTAACTAATATTCTCATAGTATACTTGATTTAACACTGTTTATAATCCAAAACGTTAAATCATGAAACATATTTTCCAATTACAGAAATTATCAAAGCCTAATTGTAATATATTTTTTTTATTTATCTTATTTTTTAGAACATTAATCTCTATTTCATCTAATTCTTGATTTGGTTGTTGAATCGGATTAGAAGTAAATTTATTAAGTTTTATCCCCCTAATTTCAAACTCAAAAAATTTACTCTCATCAGAAGCATCATTAAAATACTTTTTAATTCAATCAATTGCCTCCATTAATTTTCTATTTATTATTTTAATAAAAATATTATTTATAAATTTAGAAATAAATAATACAATCTCTATTCTTTTAAACTCTTCTTTATTAATAAAAATAGGTTCAGCCCCTTTTCATTTCTGATTTCCTAATATTATAGAAGGTTTATCATGAATAAATTGTTTTATATTAATAACATGACAAAAAATTTCCCCTATAATCCTTCTTTCTTATTACTTTCATAATAAATTTTTAATTATCATTTTATTTTTAAATGTTATTATTGGAGCTATTGGAGGTCTCAATCAAACCTCATTACGTAAATTAATGGCTTTTTCTTCTATTAATAATTTAGGCTGAATATTATCTTCAATTATAATTAGCGAAAATTTATGATTATTTTATTTTTGTTTTTATAGTTTTTTAAATAGATTATTATGTTTTATATTTTATATATTTAATGTTTACTTTATTAATCAATTATTTATTGTAAATTTTAACAATATAATTAAAATATCAATTATAATTAATTTTTTATCATTAGGAGGATTACCTCCATTTATTGGATTCTTCCCTAAATGAATAGTAATTAATTTTTTATTAAAAAATAATTTTATCATTTTAACATTTATTTTTGTTATAATAAGATTAATTATGTTATTATATTATATTCGTATTATTTATTCCTCATTAATATTTAATTATTTAAAATTAAAATGATTAAAAATTAAAATTAAATATAATTCTCTTTTTCTCATTAATTTTTTAAGAATAATTTCTTTATTAGGAATAATTACTAGAACTTTTTTTTTATTTATAAGGTTTTAAGTTAATATAAACTAATAATCTTCAAAATTATTTATAAAGAAAATTTCTTTAAGCCTTAGAATTTTTTTTTTTCATCTTAAAATTTGCAATTTTATATTATATAATTTAACTATAAAGCTTTTTAATAAAAGAGAATATTTCTCGTAAATAAATTTACAATTTATCGCTTATAACTCAGCCATTTTATTAGGCGAAAATGACTTTACTCTACAAATCATAAAGATATTGGAACACTTTATTTTATTTTCGGAATCTGAGCTGGTATAGTAGGAACTTCTTTAAGTCTTTTAATTCGAGCTGAATTAGGAAATCCCGGATCTTTAATTGGAGATGATCAAATTTATAATACTATTGTAACTGCC
>JALPQI010031089.1:0-31464 GCA_025490895.1 Thaumatotibia leucotreta
GGAACAATAAACAAATCATAATAACAATACATGGTAAATTATTGTTATGAGCAGACATTTTTAAAAAACAATTGTTATATTCATTTAAACAACGTTTAAAAATTGGTAATTTTATTTCACCCTTGTGCCACACAACACGTACGTTTACCAAAACGCTAAATTGATACCCGATTGACAAATATCGTCAACTTCCAACGAAAAATAAATATGATTCTGTAATATATGGGTTCCTCGACTAATAAGTCTAGCTACCAGTTTATAGGAATTCCACATTTTGTTATAGTCGACTAATGGCCAGCTTTAAAGCGTCGATACCCTTATGTGCGCCTCTATCGTTATGGCAATAAAGGCGTGTTCAGATATTTTTGAACGCTTCGGACAGGACGATATATCTGATAGCAACTGTACAAAAACAAACTCATTTGAATAACTTAGATAACAAACGTTGGTGTTATCGCTAAAAAGCGATCTTTTCCAGTCAAAACCTTAGTGTAGCAGGAAATGCAGAAAAAGAAATAAAAAAAAGTAAGAATGAAGTTAAAATTAGTTAATATACGCGAGTTTATCCGTTTTCATAGTTTTATTTCATGTGTAGGTACTAATCCTCGCGCTAACCGAAGAAAATATTTAAAAAAGTAGTTTGAAAAAAGGCGGCAAATTCAAATTCTCTAACAACCAACTCTTACCGCCTAAAGGACTATGCGTCAAAATGGACCAAAAACCAACAGAGCTGGGAGTAGTGTCATTAAAAAGGTCTCCTTTAGTACATTGTGCATCAAGGGAGGTAAGTTCGGAGTTACTAACGAGAGTGTTAGAAGCCCGACGCCGTCAGGCGGAGGGCTTTTATGACTCGAGTTAGTATTCCGCTTACCGACCGTGATGCATACAATGTTTTTCATCACACTTGCCGACAAAAAAATAAGTTTTAAGAAATAATATTATTAAATGATGTACTGACATTTCTATTACTCCCTAGGGAATTTCACTTTTCTATTACTCCCGCTGCGCGCGCAAACAATGGCGCGCTTAGGCTGCAAGTGTGATGAAAACGTACTTTATTTCATTCTATAGGTGCAAAGTTGAATTCCATTGGATACTTTTATATGAGTAAGGCGTTCTGCGAGTACCCCCTAAGTAAATCACCGTCGTCCACACACCAATAATCATAGTATTTACTCTGATCAAAATACAAATATCTCCGTTTTACAATGGAATTGATCATGGTACCCATAGAATGAAATGAAATAAATGTAAATATCTATTTAATGACACCACTTTCAGCTCTGTTGGTTTTTGGTCCACTCTCCATACAAATCTGCCCATAGTCCTTTTTTTAAATTGCCGCCTTTTTCTACTGGCGAGCTGGTTGAACAGAGTATATTTCTTAATTTGACATAAGTAGTTACAGTTGATGCTGGCAAAATAAGAAACGCGACTTCTTGGTTGTCCCCACAGTGAAAATTGCTCAGCATGGCCATCCCTAGTACCCAGTTCGAGTGAAATGGGTACTAGGGAGCAAGAGTTTGCTCCACAACCCAGATGTCACCCTGTATATTTTTTATTTTATTTTATTGATTTGGGAAACAAACAGCATACAATCATTCTTATAGTCTACAAAAGTATGTTAACACGTGAGCCAAAACAGTTTCCACTGAAAGTTAATACATACAATTGGCTCTGAGAGACAAACATGCGATTAAATCAAAAATTTAAGTACATCAATTTAACAAAAGAATTTGGAAAAAAAAAGTAAAGTATTCATGAAATAGGATACAATTACAAACCAGTACCTATAGTTTGTGCCTTCCTAATGCTTAATGCTAATTATAGAATGACTTACCCTAGTTTAACAATAACTAACTAAATTAAGAAGTACATACGATGATTACTGTATACATTTAGGACTCACTTAGCTGATGCTTATATACGAGTATAGACGTGACTGTCTTTGTCAAAATGCTAGTCTTTTTCCCAGGAATTCCTAGTGCTGGATGAGGCGGACCGGCTCCTAGACCTCGGGTTCTCATCAACGCTGACCACAATCTTCCAGCACTTGCCGCGGCAGCGCCGCACCGGGCTGTTCTCCGCTACACAAACCAAACAGTTGCAGGTCAGTCATGTGACATCGTTAGTTCAGATTCTCGCCCAGTGCTGAACTTAGGTCTCCATTTAGGAACGTTACTTGTCCCAGTCCTGACTTTACGTGTTTCCGTGAGTCTCAAAGGTCTCAGACGTTTCTTGTAGCCAGTAAATATCCCGTTTTACGTAATACTAATAATATAAATGACCTAGCTTAAAAACTTATATAGCATAAACATTTTGTTCAATTTTAATCGCTATAGAAGCAGTTTTGTTCGACTTTTCTATTAATTACTAGGAACCGGGAAAAACTTGGATTCCCGGTTCTGGCTGAGGCTGGAATCCAATGCTTGGAACCGGTACCGGTACTGCATGCCCTATTAATGAGCCAATCACATCCAGAGGTTCGACTGCAAAAATTAAAACTAAACATTTCGAGCAAATCTGTCTCAGATCTACATACCCTAATAAAGTTTTATTTGTAGCATACCGGCCTTTATGCCCGCCTTCGACTACGAGCGTAGCGGACTCATTAATGGCTCCGTTTCGTGCTCATCACACGCAAAGTATGAGTATAAAGCTTACGACTGCGAGCGTCAGCAGCGGTGAATTTTAAAGGGAAATGTCAATTAGTCCGCTCTGCTGGCAGTGTATGGCAGGCGTAAGGCATAGCACAAGATTTGTGCGACTTATGTAAAATAGAATTCCCGTCCCTCTATTATTAATATAGTTAGTAAAGGGTAGTCTATCTCGCCGCGACATACTGTGTTAAGCCTACTTACATCATCAGCCTATCTCAGTCCACTACTGGACGAGTGTACGTAGGTCTGGTCTCTCCTATTAACTATGCGTATAGACGCATTAAGAAGTAAAAAGTCCATAATCGCCACGCTGGCAGGTCGCAGTAATGTATCCACAATGATGACGCTGCTGCCATCATCAATCTTATATCAAAGAATGGTCATTGACACTTCAATCCCTTAGTCGGCTCTTACGACAACCGCGGGAAGAGTTGGGGTGACCAATGCACACTCCGTTCATCTTAGAAAACCCTTCGGAAGACACAATAGTAATACTTCTGTCCTGGTTTATTCTGTGTCACTGGCGATTGTAGCCGAACGTCTCTTTCTTCCGAAGGGTTTTCTAAGTTCACATCACATCATCAGCCTATAATCAGTCTAATGCTGGACAAAGGCCTCTCCTATTACCTAAGCGTACGGACCCATTAGGAGGTAAATGCCCATAATCGCCAGGCTGGGCAAGCGGGTTGGCGATCGCAGTAGTGTGTCCACTCCACTAATGATAATGCTGCCCATTATCAATTTTCAATAAATAGATGGTCAGTGACACTTCCAATCCCTTAGTCGACTCTTACGACACCCACAGAAAGAGTTGGGGTGGTGACAAATGTATTCTTAATGCCGTCACCACACGGCAGTAAGAATACATTTGTCACCACCCCAACTCCTCCTGCGGGTGTCGTAAGAGTCGACTAAGGGATTGAAGTGTCACTGACCATTTTTTTTGATAACGATTGATGATGGACAGCAGCGTCATCCAAACCCCGGATGACGGGAGCAAAAATGCGTTTGTCACTAGTGCTTAGTTAAATATCGACTATTCTATCGACATCCATACCAACATTTTATGAATTAGAAATGTATTGATCAACAGTAATTTATGCAACCGTACGTAATCAGAGGCATTGCGATCTAAAATTGATAAACAATAATATGTCAATAATACCTAGTACCATAGGACAGTTACAAAACCGAAATTAGAGCCTAAATAGCAGCTTGAATGTCGTTCAGAATTTCAAAGTGCACTTGTTAAGATTACTGTTACATCCTCGGCGAAATTATTCACAAAAAATATCAGAATGTGTTGACTAAAAAAATTGGTGAATTCATTTTAAAAATCTTATATATTTTTTGATATCTGGAAAAGAAGTGGAACTACTAGGGAAACATAATTAGCATAATCTATAAATTTCAAATTAAAAAATCGTTCATATAGATGTCGATAGAATAGTCGATATTTAACTAAGCACTAGTGACAAACGCATTTTTGCTCCCGTCATCCGGGGTTTGGTCATCATAGTGGACACATTACTGCGATCGCCAATCCGCTTGCCCAGCGTGGCGATTATGGGCATTTACCTCCTAATGCGTCTATACGCATAGTTAATAGGAGAGGCCTACGTCCAGCAGTGGACTAACATAGGCTGATTATGTGATGTTTCAAAAACAACAATTAAAAATAAAATAATAGACAAGAATTACAAGCAAATGAATATAACAGTAAGCTAAAGTAAGTAAGATAAAACAAAATAATATAACAGGGCATGACAAGGAGAGAAAACTAATTTAAACTTAATCTTACAACTACACTTATAAAATACTTGGATAAAATGAAGCCTATGGTGATGATCAGTAACACTTCGAATCCCTTAGTCGACTTTTACGACCCACAGAAAGTGTTGGGGTGGTGACAAATGTATTCTTACTGCCGTCATCACACGACATACTTGGATAAAACGAAGCCTATGATGATGACCAACAGGACCTGGTGCGCGCCGGGCTCCGCAACCCGGTGGTCGTCAGCGTGAAGGAGAAGTCCACCATCTCCACGCCGCTGCTGCTGGAGAACTACTACGTCATCGTGGAGCCGCAGGACAAGTTCCTGTTTCTGCTTAACTTTATAAGGTACGCCCATGACGGGATTTTTTAAAACTTTTGGCACTTACGGGCAGTTATTGTAGGCTACAAACCGGCAGATTTTGAGAAAAAATTGCTATTTTGAATACATACAAGAATAGGGCATGCCCTAATTTGACGTAGATACGTCGGTTACGTATACCGATACCGTGATTTAACAAAAGAGAAACATAAAAGTCGGACTCGCGCGCGAAGGGTTCCGTACCATTATCAATTTATTATTAAAAAAATACAGTTAAATCAACCTACCTCAAAAACTATAGGAGATAATTTAATCAAACCAAAAATCGTTGATAGAGTTTATTAATGTGCATAACATATATTTTTTTTAGAATTTTATATCGCGTAGTTTAAAAAATAGAGGGGGGGACACATTTTTCAGACTTTGAGAGCTGATATCTCGAAAACGATTTGCTTAAATAAAAATGAGTTTCATAAACCTTCATATTGTTACGTTCGTGGGGTGGGTTTTCTATAGAAAATGTATGAATAAGCCACTAATTAAAACTGATACTTTAATTACTAGTTAAAAGAACAAACACTAAACTAAAACACTAATCACACACTGAGACTTCGCACTGGTACACTTTTACACTCTCAAACTCGCCGATAGAATCGCAGTCTTCGCTCTTAATGTTAGCTCTTCGCTGTCTCGATAGAAACTACTCCTTCGGCCGGGTCATGCTGTGTATTTATACCAGCCACTCAAATCTACAAAGTACGAGAAGTTCCCGAGTTAGGTGCGCGAACATTCTAGAGTATCGCTGTCTCTTTCTACAGGTTTCTCTTTCACACCCGTCCAGAATGTTCTCTCTATAGCTGTCTCGTTCACATCCTTCCAGAACATTCTCTCGTGCTGTCTCTATCTAATAGTGCTTTCTCTTTCATTCCTATGGGAAATTTAGTTATATACCGATTTGTACTTGAGAGGCCCAAAAGGGGTCCTGAAAACGCCTGAAAACGGGTTTTCAGGTTATTGCGCCATCCGATAGAGGGTATCCTGAAACGGCCTGAAAACATGTTTCAGGCGCCTGAAAACGACGGTATCTGGGGTGAATATTTGATTTTGTACTATGTGAAAGAGGACCTTCTGAAACGGCCTGAAAACGCATTTCAGCCTGCTGAAAACGCTTCTAACGTGTCTAAAATCATATTTGTAGTTTTTATCATGCCATCGGCGTAACACTACCCCCTCCTAAGACATGCTCGTCCCGAGCATCATTATTTCCGTGGTATTTGGCGAGCCGGTCAACGTGAACAATCTTGCATGGGCTTCGTAAATTCCTCCGTATCCGATACGTAACGTCATTGATCTTCGTAACCACTGTACGAGCTGCCATCCATGGTTTACCGTTGGATACTTTTTCCACAACTACACATCGACGCCCTCCCTGACTTGCTGTTCCTGGTAAACGCACTGGGACTCGAACCTGTGCCTTTGGTAGGAGAACAGTTCTTCTAGAGCAGTAAACATTCCCACTAATTCTTCCTTCCATTGGAACCTCATCAAATCTAGTTTTCAGGACTCCAACTTCCATGTCAATTTTATAACCATGGCACCTCATAAAATCTAGTCCAATAATACAGTCATCAATTATGTCGGCAACAATCACTTTGTGCCGATAAATGTGCTTGCCAATTCTTAAATCCACTCCTGTCTCTCCCTTGATGGGAATATACTGGCCAGTGGCTGTAAGCAGCTGTAGATGCGTCAGCTGGACTACATGACCTCGAGTCAGGTGTTTCAGAAGCCAATGATTAATCACCGTCCGAGAAGCTCCGGTGTCGATAGTAAGGTTACATGGTATTCCACCAATTTCTCCCTTGACGACCAGACTATTCCCGTCGTTGGCTTGTGAGATAACTACTGGGACATTTCGACCTCCAGCCAGCACTCGTCCCTTAGTCCTGGCTCTTACTCGTTTCCCTGCTGCGGCTTCTGGTCGTACAGAGCCCTTATTCCTGGTCACAGGGGATTCATCTCGTTCTCTCCTGCTGCTTCTTTTCGGGCAACTAGTTTGTATATGGCCACGTTCTCCACAATGGTAACATCGCGGCCCAATTTCCCGATGAGATGCAATCCTTCTTTTCGGGCAACTAGTTTGTATATGGCCACGTTCTCCACAATGGTAACATCGTGGCCCAAACTCCCGATGAGGTGCAATCGGCTCCCTGGCAGATACCTCACGTAGCTTATACGATCTTGATAGATCTTGGCGTACAGCTTCAACTTCTAGGGCATGAGCTACGGCATCCTTAAGGCTTTCGTGATGCCCTAGTCGTACTTCCGCCCTTACTTCCAAATCTCGGATCCCATCAACAAATGCCTGCACCAGCATGGTTTTTATTAAACACTCAGCTGAACGTTGGTATACCTTTCTGACCAGCTTTTCAATTTCCAGGGCCCATTGTTGCAATGTCTCATTACGTCCCTGCATTCTGTCTTTCAGCTGAGCTCGATAGACATGTTCTAGATGACTGTCTCCGTAACGGGCTTCTAATGCTTCTAGAAGCCGGTCATAAGTTTGTTCTTTTCCAAGAGCTTCTAGAATTGTAAGAGCCTCGTCACGAAGTGCCAGCGTCAGAGCCGTCATCGCTTGCTCCTTACTCCAACCGTTTGCTTTGGACACGGACTCAAACTGTAGCTTGTACGCCGCCCACGAAGATGTACCATCAAAAGGAGGTGCCTTAAATTTTCCACCTCCCGGCACAGATACCTCAGGTGCGCAGGTACTGATGCCACTAGCTACTTTTAATTCAAGCTTCTGGAGGCGACGCTCAACCGCTTCCTCTACAACATGAATCTTGTTCTCCATGTCACTGAGCTTCCCTTGGACTTCGTACATATCTTGCTTCCATTCAGTAGCAGCCTTGTGCAACTCTTGAAGAATCAATTTCGACTGTTCTTCTTGTTTCCGCGACTGTTCCTCTTGTTTCCGCAACTGCTCCTTCAGGAGAATCAGAATAGTTCTGAGGTCTACGTCTTGAGTACTCGTAGCCTGCAAACCAGACGGTCCGGGCTTAGATGCAGTATCCTCACATGCTAGAGGTTCTTCACGTACTGCAATATCCTCCTGCGCTGCAGGTTCCTCACGTGCAGTTTGGCTCCGGGTCACAACTCCTTTTGGCTCGGTCTCGTTGTCACGTGGCGTTATACCCATTTTCTATCCCGCTTCTGACACCAAAATGTTACGTTCGTGGGGTGGGTTTTCTATAGAAAATGTATGAATAAGCCACTAATTAAAACTGATACTTTAATTACTAGTTAAAAGAACAAACACTAAACTAAAACACTGAGACTTCGCACTGGTACACTTTTACACTCTCAAACTCGCCGATAGAATCGCAGTCTTCGCTCTTAATGTTAGCTCTTCGCTGTCTCGATAGAAACTACTCCTTCGGCCGGGTCATGCTGTGTATTTATACCAGCCACTCAAATCTACAAAGTACGAGAAGATTCGACTCTATACTTCGTTTTTTTTAGCATTAGAAAGACCTTTGCAGAACGAGATATAAGGTTTTTTTACAGGCAAATTCTGCGGATCGAACAGTGAATACGAGTTATTAAATATCACGAATTTATTATCATGCTATATTAATACATACATTACTCAGTGTTGTGAACAGATAAGAAGCATAATGTTAGTTAATTTATATTCGAAGATGAAAAGATAAGAATTTTAATAAATTGCGTTTGCAAATTTTCATGGAAAGGTTGTACATTAAAAAACCTAAAGAGGCAGAGTTCTCACACAATTTTAAAATGTCACTGTCACTATCTATCATTCGATTTCATTTTGTTGTCGGTTGAGTCGGTTGTGTTTTATATTGCTGTTAGCTTACTTAAATATTGTTGTTATCGTTTTAGTTCAATTTCGTTATTAATTGTTGATCTATTTAGATATTTTGTTTGTTGGTGTACATTTAAAATGGATGATGTCGTAGCCGGTTCCGGCTAACGTTTTTTCATCTCTAAAGAAGAAGCGGCAAAAAGCAAAATCCTGTGACTGCCATTGAAAAGCGGATGGTGGTGAATATTTACAAATTAAGAAATGTGCCATAGAAAGGAATATCCCACTAAATTGGACCGTGTGAAAAATACTGCTGAGACTGCTGGCATATCGTTGGCTACGGTATACAACATTTTAAAAGAAAATACATTTTTAAATGAAATTAGATAATGTAATAGATAACACAGTGGAAAATTTTATTATAAACGTTGGTGGTTCCGAGTCCTCGGACTCTTCCACTGACAGTGAATAAAACTATGTATGTCATCTGAGTTTTATTTTCTAATTTGTTACCAAATTCAAACTACATTAGAGCGTCCCAGATTAAAGCCGCCTATAATGGCGACAAATACTAAACGACGTTGCCGATGGGTAGGGTTGTCTTAGTATTGTTATCTGCTCAGTCTTTATGACACCGTGTCCGCTTTTATACCGATAGTTTTAATCCTTAAATGCATGACTTTTAAAAGTATTGGGAGTGCATAATGTAAACTAGATTAAATATGCAAATATTGTTAAATTTTAGACTGTAAATTTCATTAAATTCAGTAAATGTAAAATAGGTACGATATGAGTTACAAATTAAAAAAAAATACTTAGTTAAAAACTGCCAAACACTAAACGAAAAACTTTCAATATTTAACTTTTTTCTAAATTGCCGCCATCTTGCTTATAAAACACTTAAAACTTTTTTAAATACCGTTTTGCCAGGTTTACTAATGTTTGGCAAATAATTTTTCCCAAAGTATCACATCGCAAACTATTTTTCCCAAAATTTCATTTGGCAAAAATTTTATTGTCAAAACTACTTATCGCAATTTTACAGTTAGCAAGCCTTTTTGTTGGCAAGCGATTGTTTAGCAAAGGATTACTTGGTCGTTTTTATTTTCCCAAAATATTTTTCGGCAAATGCATCGTTAGGCTTAACATACTAATCCCAAAATATTGTATGGCATACGATTTATACCGCATATACAATATTACATAGCAAACAATTTTTCGCATAAAGTCATTTCGCTGAGATCATATTCCAATTGAATCTTATGAAATTGTTTTATGTCCCAACTAAATGGTTGGAAATTCTATCTTTGGGCTTGGTTTTTAATTGGAACTTTTTATAATGCATATTTTCATGTAGTTAATGGTTTAGCTGGCATTTAGTTAACTGAATAATTACGAATGTTTTTGGGTATAGTTTGAGGCGAATTTTATATAGGTATGTTTACGTTTTTTTTAATAAAAGCTCACACGGGGTTTTATATTATATTGATAAACAATTAAATGTCGGGTTCTAAACAGTAATTTAGATGAAACTGATGAGGGAACGCAATGCCGAGGGAATAACAAAACAGTCGGTTCTGGCACTGGCCGGCCGCTGCCGCGGCACGCTCGCTTCGCTCGCTCGGGTCGTGCGCTGTATGGTCGCAGTTTCACCTAACACTCCTCCTCGCTTCGCTCGTCGTCGTACCTAACGGTAGCTCTGGGATAGTTTTTTTATGAAAATAAAAATAAAAATATAGTTTTCTTATCCGTGGCTATGTGTGCCTTTTTAGTACCTACCAATAAAAAATTATGAATAGTGATGGATTATGATGGATTTTATTTTCTCACTTCATTCATTATGATACCAATTATTCATGAAATACGTTTTTTGTTCCAGGCAAGTTCAAGCCAAGGGTTGTGCAAAAAAGTACGAAATTCCTGTATACTACGAACTTAAAAATAATATTACCATTTGCCAGGCTTTTGCTATAAGTAGAGCTTGCGAAGTATCAAATTTGGGAATTTCTTTTTTGGATTTTAACTTATGACAAAATAAAACATTTGCTTGATAAGCATTTGCTTAATAAAATCTTGACGAAGTGAAACTTTGCAAAATAATAATTTGACCAAATGAATAAAATGAGAAATGTAACTTTGCTAAAGATTTGTTTGGGAAATGAGACTATTGCGATAAGTTATTTGGGAAGTCATATTTGGGAAACATAATTTGCCAAATGGCAGTACACCGTTTTGCCAACAAATTAATAATAAATGTGAAAACTATGCGTTCAGCTATCGGTAAATATCAAATGATATTGTATGTACATAAGTTCCGAGAAATTCAGTGGTATCGGCCTAAATCGAAGAAGGAAGGTTTACGACCACTGCTTCTTTGTTCACCCGTTTGACAGATAATTCTAATCTTAAATAAAACGAAGTATAGAAAGTTCCCGAGTTAGGTGCGCGAACATTCTAGAGTATCGCTGTCTCTTTCTACAGGTTTCTCTTTCACACCCGTCCAGAATGTTCTCTCTATAGCTGTCTCGTTCACATCCTTCCAGAACATTCTCTCGTGCTGTCTCTATCTAATAGTGCTTTCTCTTTCACTCCTATGGGAAATTTAGCTATATACCGATTTGTACTTGAGAGGCCCAAAAGGGGTCCTGAAAACGCCTGAAAACGGGTTTTCAGGTTATTGCGCCATCCGATAGAGGGTATCATGAAACGGCCTGAAAATATGTTTCAGGCGCCTGAAAACGACGGTATCTGGGGTGAATATTTGATTTTGTACTATGTGAAAGAGGACCTTCTGAAACGGCCTGAAAACGCATTTCAGCTTGCTGAAAACGCTTCTAACGTGTCAACTGTGATCAAATTTGTAGTTTTTATCATGCCATCGGCGTAACAATATAATTTTCAAAGACCTTTCTATTACCCCACACGCTTATATACAACGAAAAAAAAAGAGTTCTATCCCTCAGTTACATGTACAGACAGAGGGCCCCCACCCCAATGGGGTTTTTTACAATTTAGTATCACATTCCTGTAGCGGTTCATACAACACATATCCTTACCAAATTTCGTTACTGTAGCATTTATAGTTTCCGAGTAAATCGGCTGTGACAGACGGACAGACGGACATGACGAGAATATATAAGGGTTCCGTTTTTGCCATTTTGGCTACGGAACCCTAAAAAACACATTATGATTTTGATGAAAACGATTAATATAATGGTAGTTTTAAATATTTATCTAACGCGTTACTCACGTAATTCAAGTCGAAAATTGCTCAACATGTTTCGATCCATTTAGAGGATCCCCATCATGGAGTACCCGCGACCAAAGCCCGATGTGTACTGTGTTCACGTCGGGCTTTGGTCGAGCAATTATCGACTTAAATTACGTGAGTAACCCGTTTGATAAATATTTAAAATGTTTGAGTCTCACGTTAGTTACAATTATAATTCTAAAATAATGGTAGTTATTTTCTTTAGAAATTACACATACGGGCATTTTCACTTCTAGGGACACCCAATTTGCTTAGCTCTCACAAAAAAGTTAACTTCGATGTCAGTTTACGTAAATCCACTTTATTCATGTTTTTATATTGCATAAACGCGTATTCTTTCTGGATTAATTGATAAAAAAATATTTTTGTTAATATTTAATGCTTAATTGCCGTTACAAAACTGACATCGAAGTTAACTTTTTTGTGAGAGTTAAGCTAATTGGGTGTCCCTAGAAGTGAAAATGCCCATACGTAAAGTAAGAAAAGGAATAAAATGTACATTATAGAGAGTGCCTCTCACGAAGTCATGCTTTTGGATCATATTTTCACACGCTGTATCCTACAGTTGACACTAACCTCCTCAGAAACCGCAAGATCGTGAAAGGCCTGTTCTTCCTCCCAACGTGCGCCTGCGTCGACTACTGGGCGGACGTGCTGCCCGCGTTCCTGCCCGACGTCAAGGTGTTCGCCATCCACGGCAAGATGAAGCAGAAGAGGACCAAGATACTCGACAAGTTCAGGGAGAGCGAGGGGACGATATTGTTGTGCACGGATTTGTTGGCTAGGTGAGTTAAAGCTTGTCTACGAGCAAATAAAACATGGAAGCCGCACGCCATATTAAATTGCCTTTCAAAACCGGTCCTGAATTTTAGTTGACAAGTGTCACCCCCTCTTCAATGCGTCACGGACTCACGGTAATGAATTTCAATGTCAACCTATAAAAACTTAAACCGCCATTTAAAAATAGTTGTGATTGGTCCTTCAAAGTTTTGATTGGCTATATTTTATAAGCATTTGTCAAAGATGTTGCGTCGACATATGCGCGGTGTTAAGAAAAGCGCTATGTCCTGCTCATCTTGGCACAATTGAACAATTGTTTTTGGGGGCATTTTTGAGCTGGCGTTAGACGTCCATGTTATTTATGGTCGTAGAAGCTTGTTCATCCTTAATTACTTAAGCCAGATTTACAGTTATTAAACGAGGCTATATTCAAGAAAAGCTGCAGATATTTGCCAGTCACTGATACCCATAGTTGCGTCTCAAATATGTCTCACTCTCACGGATGAATAGGTTTTTGTATACGACGTGATTCATGCCAAGATGAAGCAGAAGAGGAGCAGGATACTCGACAAGTTCAGGGAGAGCGAGGGGACGATATTGTTGTGCACGGATTTGTTGGCTAGGTGAGTTAAAGCTTCATCATCATCATCAGCTCATTGACGTCCACTGCTAGACATAGGCTTCCTCCAGAGAGTTCCACAAAGATCGGTCGTGAGCTGTCCGCATCCATTGGACACCCGCAACCTTTACCAGGTCGTCGCTCCATCTTGTGGGGGGCCTTCCCACGCTGCGCCGTCCAGTGCGTCGCCACTCGAGAACACGCCGACCCCACCGGTGTCTCAAGTCGAAAGTCTTCGACCAGTGTGTGTTGCCAGTGATTACTTACGGATCTGAAACGTGGTCGTTCACTATGGGACTCATTAGGAGGCTCAGAGTCACTCAACGAGCGATGGAGAGGGCAATGCTCGGGGTTTCTCTGCGAGATCGCATCAGGAATGACGAGATCCGCAGAAGAACGAAAGTGACTGACATAGCCCGAAGAATCGCCAGGTTGAAGTGGCAGTGGGCTGGCCATATTGCCCGGAGGACCGATGACCAGTTAAAGCTTGTTCATCCTTAATTATTTAAACCAGATTTACATTTATTAAACGAGGCTATATTCAAGAAAAGCTGCAGATATTTGCCAGTCACTGATACCCAAAGTTGCGTCTCAAATGTCTCACTCTCAAGGATGAATAGGTTTTTGTATACGACGTGATTCATGCCAAGATAAAGCAGAAGAGGAGCAGGATACTCGACAAGTTTAGAGAGAGCGAGGGGACGATATTGTTATGCACGGATTTGTTGGCTAGGTGAGTTAAAGCCTGTTTTTCATCACACTTGCAGTCTAATGCACCATTGCTTGCATGCGTAGCGGGAGTAATAGAAAAGTGATATTCTCTATGGAGTAATAGAAATGTCAGTACGTCATAGAATACTATTTTGTCTTAAAACTTATTTTTTTGTCCGCAATTGTGATGAAAAACATTGTATGCATCACGGTCGGTAAGCGGAATACTACCTCCGCCTACGGCGTTGGGCTTCTAATACTTTCGTTAGTAATTCCGTACTTACCTCCCTTGATGCACAATGTACTATTACAGTTGCCTATCGCTCAGTAGCGTATTAGAGTTTTCTCTCTCTCAATTTTTATTAGTGCACGCACGTCTATTTAATATTTCGTGGATTTATGTCTGTCGCTCTAACGTAAGCGTAATTAGAGCGACAGAGAGATAAATAGGGATGATGACTGTAGTTAAAATAAATTATTAAACATTATGCACGACATAATACACGAAGAAATTATTACTAAGACGTAGATTGCAGTACCTACCCAATTTTTGTACAGAACTTCTATTTAATAACTTTAAAAGAACTTAAAAGAGTAGGTCATTTGGCAGTACACAAACGTGACGTCACTTTTGTGTATTTCATATAAAACTCCATAGTTTCGATCGTTTTGACAGGTGAAAGGGCACGAAGACGACGCAGATTTTCAACGAATCTTGTGGCGTGAAAACTCGGGGGAGAAGATATTGATTTGACTTGACAGTCATCTTACCTATTCTTGAAATTTGCAGTTTATTTTAATACGAGAAATTGTCTCTGTCGCTCTAATGACACCTTCGTTGGAGTGATAAATCCTTGAAAATTGCTGATTTCGAAGTTCGCGGTCTACGGAGCTATTTTAGATTCCCCAGCCAAGTTGCTAATCGTTAACGCTTAGTAGCGTATCGTAGTTTTCTCTGTCACTCTATTGTTGACAAAAGGTATACATTGATTTAAACTTTCACGATTATCACTCATATTTTAAAGACAAACGGGTCTTAATCGCGTAAATTTACGTTTAATTATATCAATCTGCCTCCGACCACGGGGGTATCGTCATGCCCGAAATGTCAGGATATAATTAAACGTAAGTTTACGCGATTAAGACCCGTTTGTCTTTACAATAAAAGGTATACAGCTTACAGCTAAGGTCCGACCGATACCCATATTTTAGTCTCGGCCGAGACCGAGACCGAGAATAAATTTGATTCTCGGCCGACACCGAGACCGAAACCGAGACTTGGTAGAAAGGATAAAAAACGTATAAATTACATAAAAAATCCCTAGCAAATACCTATAGTAAGTCCAACGTCAAACTAAATACCTACATCAATTTTTTTGAATATTTTCCTTCTTTGAAAATGTGTTTATGTAGGTACCCCAAAAACCGGTATTCGAATTTTAGGTATTTTTATCGATAGTATGATAATATGATATGGGGTCGCTTACTCTAAATTATTCCTTCCGTTCATTTTAAAGTGAAATTGAAGTCAGTTCATGCAGCGAAGGAAAAAAACATAGAAGCATCCCTTCATATCAAATTCTGTTCATATAACGGGCAATAACTGGATATACGCATGTGCACTAAGCTACCAATCAAAATCGTCAAAACGATGAGGTCGGTTTAAATTACGCAAATGTCCATAAATATAATTGGTCAACGTCAAAACAGTGCGTTCTGATTGGTTGGTTACAAAATGGCGATCGTTACCAAAATACATGTGTCATTAAGAACGCATTGTTCGTAAACGGTTTAATGCAATGGAGAGCAATTTTTACATGACACATTTTTATTGCGATAACTTGAAATAAAATATTCAGTAATAAATTAATTTGCTTCTTGTTTTTCTGCGTTCCCGTGGTGAATACAGAAAAACAAGTGGACAATAATAACACAATCATTGTTGTTGAATTAAGCAATTTAAGACACAAGATATTTAAAGAAATTGAATTATTAATATAAATATTTTTTCGAATATTCTATATATTCTTGCTATTTATTATCCCCGATCTCGTCTCCATAACCTGCATATAGGCAAGCTATGCATATTCTACTGCTACATAACAGTAGAATCTTTAAAAATACCTCAGGTTTTTCTGTTACATTTCTATGTTGTATCACTTGTACCTAATTATTTAAAACTCCACTTTTACCAGTTTTAAATAACAAACGGCGAACATACAATACAATACAATACAATACTCTTTATTGCACACCTCGTAACATAAAAAAGAAGATAACAAAAAAGTCGAATCTTAAAAGTAGAGGTAACACAACAGGCGGTCTTATCGCTAAAGAGCGATCTCTTCCAGACAACCTTTGGGCAATGAAACAATGCAACCAGTAAAAAAACAGTAGGTGATGCAAGACATGAAATAAGGAAAATGAATAAACAAGTTTATTAATTACGACACGTTAATAAATATACACATATAAGTAAATATAATAAACTTACATATACTTATATAAATAGATATATACATATATATATACAGATGACAGGATGGAATTACAACAATAGCATATCATGGGAGAGTCAGATAGTGTTCCTTAAGATGCGCCTTGAAGGTGGCAAGAGATTGAGCTCGCCTTATGTCAACAGGCAGGGAATTCCAAAGTCTAATAGCCTGGAAAGTAAAAGAACAATTGTAAAATTTTGAAGAGGAAGATGGAACGTTAAGAAGATACTTTTGAGAAGCTCTAGCAGATTTTAAAAAACTGAAACGATCTTTGAGGTAGCGGGGAGTAGCAGGATTAAATAAAATGTTGTATAACAGAGATAAAACGTGAGCGTTACGACGAAGACGAATGGGAAGAAACTTGAGCTGAGAGCGAAACTCGGAAACATGATCATATTTGCGTAACCCAAATATGAATCGTATAGACATATTTTGAATACGCTCAAGTTTACTCAGCTGATCCTCTGTGAGGTCGAGGTAGGAAACATCAGCATAGTCCAAAATAGGATGCAGCAGGGTCTGAGCGAGCGCAATTTTGGTCGGAATGGGGAGAAAGTTACGGAGCCTTCTTAAATAACTAATAGAACCAAACATTTTCCTACTGACTTCGCTCACTTGAGGTACCCAAGATAATGTTCGGTCCATAATAATGCCCAGATTTTTCACTTGGTGGGAGTAAGGAATACGGACACCATCAAACCAAATGGGGGCTAGGTTACCGAAGTCAACTCTGGAAATCATGGATGAACTACCAATTACAATAACTTGGGTCTTAGCGGGATTTACACGAAGCCCGAAATTACGGCTCCAGTTACGTATACTAATCAGGTCGTTATTCATCGTGGCAATTACATTCGGAAGGCTACTAACATCACCCTGTACATAAATTTGAAGATCGTCAGCATAAAGGTGATAATGAGATGAAAGATTATGAGTGATAGAATTAATAAAGACTGAGAAAAGCAATGGAGATAACACGCCGCCCTGTGGAACACCGGCTTGCGTGCTACACCAGGAAGAACGGAAATCATCCACCTTAATCAGCTGCCGACGACCACTGAGATAGCTACGAAACCAATCTAACATAACATAACATACATATTAGGTAGTGTATGCTACAAATTTAGAGAAACGACGGCTAGGAGATGGTTTTGGTTTATTTGAATAGAACGCTACTGTTTAGAAATGTAGACGAAGGAAAAGATAATAAAAATAAACTAAACTAATATGTTCAATGTAAAAACAAAAAAAAAAACAATTTCTCATACAACTGAAACTGCACATTTTATTTTATCGTCATTGCAAATGCTATCACGATTTTTACATTTTTACCAAATATGTGGTATTATTTGATTGTATGAGCTGTCGCCATTGTAATTCCTACTAGCACAGCATAGGTACTACATTTAAATAATGAACAAACATACGTGCTAGGATGCCAGAGTACATGGCAGAGCAAAAGGTGGCATTATACCATCCCCATATAAAATTGCCCCAAAACAAATAAATTTAAAATAATATGTAGTTAGACTATTTCTTGTGAAATGTGATTCCATCTTTTTTATGGTGCTTGTGTCAGCGTCTTCTGTGCATTTGACGGCGTAACGGGTCATATTTACTTAGTTTTGAAATTTTTCGCCAGCTGTCAGTAAGACCGCGCGACGTGTCAGCCATTTGTATACTAAGGCTCTGTATCATATAGATCGGTGCCCATGTATCCGGTTTCGAGGCGTCACTTTTCGGAGCTAGTTCGCCTTCTATGTTTTTTCCGTTCGCTGAGTTCATGTCAATATGATACAAATAAAATCGCAGACATTTCGCGAGATGGCGTCAAGCTCGCCCATTACAGCTCATTACGAATCTCGGCCGAGAGTCCCGGCCATTTTTGGCCGAGATCCGAGAGGGATATCTCGGCTCGATATTCGGCCGAGAATGCCGAGACCGAGACCGAGACCGAGATCTCGGTCGGACCTTACCTACAGCCTTGTATATACATCTTTGGAGATGATTTAAACAGCGTCTGTTTGTAAAAGACAACGTTTTTCGTGGCTAAATAAGCCAATTCGGGAACGGCACATGCGTGCACATTTGCGACACACAAATGTTGTTGTTGCGTAATCAATGGCAGCCTCCTGGCGAGCATGACGCTTGTTGTGCTTGCTAATTAGCCGCGTACTGACTGAGCGAGGATCCTCGCGAGGCGGCCTCGCGAGACAAATCCTCGGCCAATCAGGACGTGCCTCGCCCGCGGCAAGCCCGTGCACGGCCTCGGCCGAGCGCGCCTCGGCCCGAACCGCGCGTTGTCGGTCTTTGTCTATGCTCAAAGGCACTCACTCAAGACGGTTGTGTTTTGCTTCGCTCCTTCGGCGCTCGTTAGCGTCATGGATAAGGAACAGTGCCTCAAATTAATACAGCTATATTTTCATTTTCATTTATTTATTCAACATACAAGCTTACAGTATTAAAAACTAAAACGCTTATATGCTACTTAATCTAAAATTTAAAATTGAATTATGAAATAACAAATAAATATTTAAACATTACATTATTAATATTTTAACATCATTATTAATTATTATCATTATTATCATCTTTTATTTCATCTTCATCTCAGATTAGGTAATTTATAATAGGTTTATAAAAATAAAATACAATAAAACATACAAAAAAAAAACAATACAAAACAAGTAAACACATTATAAAAAACCTAATCTAGGGTGCCGCCGGCAGCGGGGCGGGCCCAAGCTGCCGGTGGTTAGGGCTACAGGGAGAGGAACCGCCGGACTATGCGCGCCGTGTCCAGGATTACCGCCTTCTGCATCTGACCCTTGACCCAACCACCTAGCGAGAGCCTCTTGAGGTGTTGATCGAGACTCTTCGCTATGAGACCATTCGCAGAAACAACTATCGGCACAATGATCGCCGAATCAACCTCCCACATGTCGGTTACCTCGTGAGCCAAGTCAAGGTACTTACTGGCTTTGTCCTTCTCGGCCTTCACGAGGTTCTCGTCATGGGGGATCGTGATGTCGATGAGCATTGCCCGGCGTTGCGATCGATCTATCAGCACGATATCAGGCTTATTGGCTACAATAGTCCTGTCCGTGATGATAGATCGATCCCAATAGAGCGTGGCACGACCATTTTCGAGAACTGCCGCAGGTGTGTACTTATAGTAAGGCACTTCGAAGCCCACAAGGCCGTATTGAAGAGCAAGCTGCTGGTGTACAATCCTGGCTACGAGGTTGTGTCTGTGCAAGTACTCGGTGTTAACAATCTGAGAACAACCGGAAATAATATGTCTGAGTGACTCACCGGGACGGCGGCATGCCCGACAAATGTCGACCGTACCGTCCTTCAGGATATATTTCCGGTAGTTATTCGTCATGATAACCTCGTCAGCAATTGCACAGGCAAAACCCTCGATTTCTCCGAAGAGGTCCCCGAATCGTAGCCAGTTCACCGACGCGAGCAGATCTACGTCAGGTCCCGTGAGGGCCTTGTAGAACCGCCCGTGTAGCTCCTTGCTCTTCCATACCGCCCTGCGGTCCTCGGTGCTTAGTACCACAGGTCTGCGCCAGTTCTCTTTTGCCAAGGAGAGCGGCGTGAGGTTCCGGTCTACTGCCACCACATCACGATGCATCCCGCACTCATTGTTAAGGAAATAGTTTCTGAGATTGTACACCTCGCGGTTGTGGAGGTCTTTGGCATTTAAGAAGCCGCGGCCTCCACATTTACGCGGGATGTACAATCTCATAACTGATGAGCGCGGGTGTAGCATTCGATGTGTGGTAAGCAGTGTACGGACCCTTCGATCCAGGGCGTCCAGCTCGGTCTGAGTCCACCTTAGTATGCCAAAGGAGTATGTGAGTATGGGTATTACCCAGGCGTTGAAGGCGCGCACTTTGTTGCCTCCTGACAAAAGACTGTTAAGTACTTTTGTGAGCCGGCTGAAAAAGCGCTCCTTCACCGCCTGTCTAATTCCCATATCTTCAATACCCAAAGACTGTGACATACCAAGGTATTTATAGGTTTCTGCTTTCGAGATAGATCTGAACGACATTGTCTCAGAAAGCTGTAAATTTGTTGAATTTACTACTTTCCCCCGCTGCACATGCATAACCGCACACTTATCGACACCAAATTCCATATTGATGGCACTACTGAAAACTTCTGTGGTTCGCAGTAGTTCCAACAAGTCTTGGCTGTTTGGCGCAAATAATTTGAGATCATCCATATACAGAAGGTGAGAAATGACTTCACCCTCTCTCCGAAGCCGGCAACCTAGTCCTGAATCCTTCAGCAGGGTGCTGAGGGGATTCAGAGCTAGGCAGAACCATAAGGGACTCAGACTGTCACCCTGGAATATTCCTCGCTCGATCCTTATAAAGTCCTGCAGGCCAGAGGGGCCATCCCCGTCTCCTGGTTGACGAAGGACTGTGGTCCACTGCCTCATACAAGCGCCGAGAAAGGATCTTAAAGTTGCATTAACTTTATACAGCTCCAAGACCCTTTCCAACCATGAGTGAGGCACCGAATCATAGGCCTTCTTGTAGTCAATCCAAGCGGCGGAGAGGGCCCCTCTGTTACGCCGGACTTGCTGGCAAATGGTCATGTCGATGAGGAGGAGCTCTTTAGTACCACGGGACCCAACCCTACATCCATTTTGAGCAGGAGCCAAAACATTGTTCGAAACAATGTGCGTGTTAATTTTTACTCTCAAAATGGACGTAAGGAGCTTGTACAGTGTGGGCAAGCACGTGATGGGTCGATAGTTCTTTGCTTCCGTGGTACTACCGGACTTGTAGAGCAGGAAGGTTACTCCAGTTGTTAAGGAAGGTGGCAGGGAACCGAGCTCGAGGGCTTGTTGGAATTGCGTTGCCAATCGTGAGTGCGAGCATCGAAACCATTTTAGCCAGAAGTTGTGCAATCCATCCGGCCCAGGACTTTTCCAGTTCTGAGTCGTGCGGATAGCACAACTAACGTCTTCGGGGCTGATGGTAACTGCCCCCATAGGTTCAATGGTCTCGCACTCACGTTCGATAACGGTCATCCATTCACCCTCGGTGTGCCCGACGGGCGCCGACCAGATACTACGCCAGAAATCACTCATGGCAGTAGCATCCGGCAACCGCGCGTCGGACACACGGTGGTCGGTTTCCTCCCACCTTCGGTAAACCTTCCTTTGGTCACTCTGGAAGAGGCGATTCTGCTCGTATCGGTTCACACGCGCTCTGTAGCGACGGATACGGTTTGCCCATGCATAAACCTTCTGCTTCAAGAAGTCAATGCGCTCTGTGAGGTTGGCCATGTAGTCGCGGGGTGCAATACCCGTTCCCGCGAACGCCTGGTTCACAAAGCGCATTACACGGGGGCGGTTGTTGCCCCCCCTGAAGCAGATCAGCTTTGCAATGAGAGTCCTAAACGAGTTGATACGGCGCTCGATCCGCACCTGCCATGCGGGGACACCTCCAGCGGTCCTAGGTGCACGGTCAGCGTCCGGGAACTTGACTCGAGCAACACGGCACGCCGTGATGGCCCCACAGTACATGATCGAGTGCGTATCATCTAGATCTTTACTGGATCGTATGTACGGCTCCAGTAAATCGTTCAGGGCTCCCATTAACGCTAGATTGCGTTTATTCATGGGCAAACGTGGTAATCGTGGCCTTGAGGCGGGTGCGAAGCGATACTGCACAATCGCGTCTTCCAGAGTCCTCCTCAATTGCTCATTGACTGAAGTACTCACACTCACGTTCGCAGCATCGTCCTCATCAGCAGCAGGACCGACCCGCGGTGCCTCCGATGCCACATCGGGTATCGGCACCGGGTCCGGCAACGAGGCGGGTGGGTCCCGCGCCGAGGAAGAGGTCGCGCGAACAGGGAGAGCCTCCAGGCGAAGCCGATCAAGTGTGGAGTCATCCAGCCGCTTTGATCGTTGGATGACTCTCACTTGATCCGATAGTCGCTGCGCAGTCACATTAATGGTTGGTTCAAGGGCCTGAAACAGGGGAAGCATCCGGACACGATACGCGGATAGGTTAGTTTCTCCCTCTGTAGCCCCGTAGTAGGCGCGCATGACATTCTCATTCATAGCTTGAGACCATGTCATGCGTCGCACTACACCACCGGCAGCGGGAGCCGTGGGCGGGGCAGCATGTCCCGCGGGCCCCAAGCGTGCCGGCAGCGGTGGCCGTCCTCGCCGCGCAGGTGGTCGTGGCGGCGGCGGCGATGGTCCGCGCTCGTCGCTGCTCGAGCCGCTGATGTCGGGCGCGGTGGCGTAATCATCACCCGATGAAGATTTCGAGGAGATTGATGTCGACGAGGCGGACGAAGGTGTTGGGCGTGCGGTTCGTGGGGACGCTTGATCCTTACGTGCTTTGCTGCGAGTGTACATCTCTTGTGGTATTTTGATTTGACAGTTACGTGTCGGCACTAATCAGAGTGTATCTGATTGTTATCGTCATCTGTACCCTTGAATGTACATTTACTATAGAAAGGGCAAATTTTCCGAGACGGGAAGGTAAAAATGGTCTTGTTAATGCCGGTAAAATACATTATTTATCAAAAATATTTAAGAGTGTATAAAAGCACGCTTGACTTTGACGGCGTCAAGTTTTTATTATCATCATTATTAATATTTTAACTTAAATTTAAAAACATATACAACCCAGACGAAAATGTCCCTGAGGAGTCAAAAAATATATCAACCTCAGGCTTTTGGACTGAAAGTTCATTATATGGTGGATATAGACGTTTATGGGATGCAAAATGTCCCGATTATACCAATAAAGGCCTTAGAGACGATGCGTGGAGAAATATAAGCCAGGAAACGAAATTGCAAATAAATTATTTAAAGAAAAGATGGCCTCATTGCTGGGATCTTACAGAAGAGAAAAACGTCCGGTCTCCGTGGGACAGCGCTGTTAACTGAGCGCATGTTCAGATTGTTCAGCCTCACCGCGGCTAGGCAATTTGCCGCGCGAAGCATTTTAAATGCAAATCCTACGTCTGAGCATGCCTCGCGCGGCAAACGCCCGAGGCTGCCTCGCGAGGATCCTCGCTCAGTCAGTACGCGGCTATTCTAAAACTTATCGTCGTGGGATTTTCATCCTTTTGTGATCGCACGCCTCTAGTGATCGCGGTTTTCAGCGAGACCCTGCCAGGTGCATCAATCGATACCATATGTAGCCATGTCCCGCTTCACGCAGTCTTTGAAACGAAGCATGGGTCGCCCTACATTACGCTTCTGAAATGCCACTTGACTCAGCATGATTTGCCTCGGCAAACGACATATGTCCATCCGCTGCACATGCCCAAGCCACCGCAAACGCCCAGGGCCGTAATACTTGGCATCTGTGCAACTTCAAGAACTTTCTCGTCAGTAACTCTGCGGCCCTACCGCGAAATACGAAATTCGTAAATTTCGAGGATTTGTCTCTCTCACTCTAATGACGCCTTGGTTTGAGTAACAGAGAAAAATCCTCGAAATTTACGAATTTCGATTTTCGCGGTAGTAGGCCTGTCCTTCCATGATATGTCGAAAACATGTGGAAAATACCTATTAAGCCAAAAGGTATAGTCAACAAAAATGTAGTTTACCATGTTTCGACTCTATTCAGTGATAATAAAGTCGAAAAGTGGTAAACCACATTTTTTGTTGACTGTACGGCCAACCGTACACATGTAAGTTCTTACGTAAGTTAGGGAACATACCCATACTACGTGACCCTTTTTTAAGCGTTTTTTGACCCCCCCCTCCCCCTGGTGACCAAACGTAGTATATGCCAAGAGTGCCAAGACCCCCCCCCCCTCCTAGTTTTCACGTAGTATTTTTTGGTCTTCGAAAACGCGTACTACGAGAGTGCAGACGTAGGTTAAATGGTAAATTTAAATTGTAGAAGTGTACTTTTGGTTTAAAACAATTTATATGTATTTTAGTACATTTATTAATGCATCAAGGGCGGTTAAAAAGGAGAGTGCCTCTGCCTATAAATTTAATTTTGTTAGTAAAGGTTCATCAGTTCGAGTTTTCCAAAAGTCACGTGACAAGATACCAGACCCCCCCCCCTGGTGACCAAGAGTGGTACTTTGACGGACCCCTCCCCCCTAAACAGGTCACGTAGTATGGGTATGTTCCCTTATAGGGACGGAGCTATACTAAGGAATGAGAGGTGAATATCACTATCTCATTCCTTAGTATAGCCCCGTAAGAACTTACAGGTGTACGAGGGCTCTAAGTTTCGGTTACATTTTAGCAATGCTCCCAGATTCATTTAAGATTGTCTACTCCCACAGAGGCTTGGACATTCCTGAAGTAGAATGGGTCCTCCAATGGGAGCCCCCAACCCACCCTGCAGCCCTGGTGCACCGCGTGGGCCGCGCGGCGCGCGCCGGGGCCGCGGGCGCCGCGCTGCTGCCGCTGCTGCCCAGCGAGGACGCCTACGTGCCCTTCATCGCCGCCAACCAGAAGGTCGAGCTTCGAGACTGGAGGCAGTCAGGGGATGAGATCAAGATCACGGACAAGTTGAGGGAAAAGGTTGGTTAGAGACTACCTACTTTCATCGTTCTTTTTCAGCTCATGTACCCATGTATGCTCATGTAGCCCATTCTACTTCAGGGATGTCTGGACATCCCTGAAGTAGAATGAGTCCTGCAATGGGAGACATCCTCTTTTTAGGTCATGCGTCGAGAGATCTCCTTTCGACTTATATAGATTTTTTTTTCGAGCAATTGTGATGAAAAACATTGAAACGTCACGATCGGTATATAAATGGATTACGTCAGGATATAATTAAACGTAAGTTTACGCGATTAAGACCCGTTTGTCTTTAAAATATGGATTACGCTCAAGTTGAGGGAAAAATTGGTTGAAAATGGGACTAGTCATCTTTATTTTTCACTGTTCTGTTTCAACTTATGATGTCTTACCGCTATAGCGAATACTACACGTACACAGCCTCATCATCTCATTTCACTGTTGGACGTAGGCCTCTCCTATTAACTATGCGTGACATAGACGCATTAGGAGGCAAATGCTCATAGCATGCGATCGCAGTAGTGTGTCCACTATGATGACGCTGCTGCCCGTCATCCTTATATCAAAGAATCCGAAGTAGAATGGGTCCTGCAATGGGAGCCCCCAACCCACCCGGCCGCCCTGGTGCACCGCGTGGGCCGCGCGGCGCGCGCCGGGGCCGCGGGCGCCGCGCTGCTGCCGCTGCTGCCCAGCGAGGACGCCTACGTGCCCTTCATCGCCGCCAACCAGAAGGTCGAGCTTCGAGACTGGAGGCAGTCGGGGGATGAGATCAAGATCACGGACAAGTTGAGGGAAAAGGTTGGTCGATGATTGCTAAACTGTCTTTCGGCATCCTCTTTTTCAGGTCGTCGAGAGGTCTCTTTTCGTTTTTCATAGATTTTTTTATTCGCTAGTGTGATGTAAAACATTCAAACGTCATGATCGGATTATGCACAAGTTGAGAGAAAATTACCGAATACCAACCATATTCCATCATTTCCATCAAAAATCTTACTTATTTTCTGTCATTACACTCCTTTCCTATCCAAAACTTATTAGTTTCCGATTTGATAGCTATCATCGTGTCAACTAGGAAGAATTTCGTATCAACAAATAACGCACTTTAATACGGATTTAATATCTTAAATCGTCATGATGTGGAAACTTGAGATATTTAAGCTTCATTGCGGTGTCTGGTCGCTTGGATTCGCACTAGTCAGTATAATATTGACAA
Source organism: Thaumatotibia leucotreta (assembly GCA_025490895.1). Classification (NCBI taxonomy): domain Eukaryota; kingdom Metazoa; phylum Arthropoda; class Insecta; order Lepidoptera; family Tortricidae; genus Thaumatotibia; species Thaumatotibia leucotreta. Next base: position 26,219 of record JALPQI010031089.1, read on the forward strand.
TGGACGCGACACACCACACAGTAGAATGGGTCCTCCAATGGGAGCCCCCTTTGCACCCCGCGGCCAGTGAGGACGCCTACGTGCCCTTCATCGCCGCCAACCAGAAGGTCGAGCTTCGAGACTGGAGGCTGTCGGGGGATGAGATTAAAATCACGGACAAGTTGAGGGAAAAGGTTGGTTAAAGACTACTTTCATCGTTCTTTCAGCTCATAGAAGTCTGGACATCCCTGAAGAAAAATGGGTCCTGCAATGGGAGACATCCCCCTCGGCATCCTCTTTTCGTCTTTCATAGAAGGGTCAAAATTATTTTCGTTGTCTTGTTTCATACCACTCTGTCACGCTTGTAGTTGCTGTCTCGCTCGACTCAGTATATAAATCCGGTGCACTTGTATTTATTTTTCACGCTATATTTTAATCCATACATCAAAAATTGGAAACAAAACATCATCTCATACAAGAATAACAACTGTGTTACGTTTTTTAGGGACACAAAATAAGGCAACGAAAATAATTTTTACCCAGATCTTTTTATTCACGCAAGTGTGTTGAAAAACATTGAAACGTCACGATCGGTAAGCGGATTATCCACAAATTGAAGGAAAATGTTGGTGGTCTTTAGACCACTTTCACCGTGGCCCTTGTTCAGTGCCAACAATTGTTACACAAAATATATGACGTTAAATTTAGTTTTCATTCTTTCTCTCCTATTTAAGAGCTTTCCTCTTGTCGGTGTAGCTCAAAGCACGCTCGCCACTTTCCTCGATCCCAGGCCATCTCTTTCAGGTTTTGATACGACGTGACTTTCACGTTCTCCTTGATTTGTTCAATGTAATTTCTCCTTGGTCTTCCTCGTCCACACTTTCTTTAAATCTTTCCCTCCATTTTGCATTTTATGAGTTTCTCATGTCGTATCAGATGGCCCAACATCCTTCCTCTTCTGTTCTTTATAATATCCATCAAGTGCCTCCTCTTTTTCACCCTGTCTAGCACTTCCTCGTTCGTCACTCTCTCTGTCCAACTAATCCTCTCCATTCGCCTCCAACACCACATCTCAAATTATTCTAGGTATTCTCTTTCCTTTTGCGGCATGGTCCATGCCTATAATCCATATAGTTATATATAGTTTAGCGATAAGACCGCCTGTTGTGTTACCTCTACACCTTTAAGATTCGATATTTTTTGTTATTTTCTTTTCGTATTGTATTATGTGTTCCGTTCGACTTCGGATATCTTCAGGATGTGAGAGCGTAGCGTCTCCCAATGACCGATAGATGCCGCTAGCGTCTATGAAGCCGCTCCACAGCCCGTAGCGCGCCGCTGTGACGTAGTTTCCGCCCAGACAGCTTCCTGTAACCAACCAGCTCGCACCCGGCGACTCGCCGCCATTACATTGTTTCGTCGACCGTCTTGGCCGAAGGTCCGCATATTTTTATTTATTTTCGATACGTGGTCTTTAACTTCTCGATCGTCTTAATTCCCAGTAATTATATTTCGGAAGTTATTCATTTGAAGTGAATTTAAGGAAGTCATTTGAAGTGTTTCGCTAATCGTCAAGAAAGTGGTCTATCGTTAAATATTTACGACGAAAATTTTAGATTCGAATTTTAAAATTTCATTTCGAATAATCGAGTTCCCGAAGTATTTTCGAACCGATAACGTCCGTCGCGCAATTTTCAAGGTGACTTCGATCTACCCACTTTTTCTGGCGAAATACGTTCTCGACCACGATCGTGTTTTAAACGTTACCGTCGTTCAGTCGTAGGCGTTTCCGAGATTTAAGTAGGAAATCGTCCGATTAACGCGTGTTTTCGATCGCGTTACTTCTCATACGGTAACGTAAGCCGCTCCGCACCCGACGAGAGGGAACGTGCATCGCTACATCGTGTCGCCGCGGGCAGCGCGGCGCCGCCGGCCGGGGGCGGCCCGCGCGCCGCCGTGTCGCCGCCGCGGCCGGGCGCGCCGGGGGCCACCCCGCGCTCCGCCGCCGTGTCGCCGCCGCGGCCGGGCGCGCCGGGGGCCACCCCGCGCTCCGCCGCCGTGTCGCCGCCGCGGCCGGGCGCGCCGGGGGCCACCCCGCGCTCCGCCGCCGTGTCGCCGCCGCGGCCGGGCGCGCCGGGGGCCACCCCGCGCTCCGCCGCCGTGTCGCCGCCGCGGCCGGGCGCGCCGGGGGCCACCCCGCGCTCCGCCGCCGTGTCGCCGCCGCGGCCGGGCGCGCCGGGGGCCACCCCGCGCTCCGCCGCCGTGTCGCCGCCGCGGCCGGGCGCGCCGGGGGCCACCCCGCGCTCCGCCGCCGTGTCGCCGCCGCGGCCGGGCGCGCCGGGGGCCACCCCGCGCTCCGCCGCCGTGTCGCCGCCGCGGCCGGGCGCGCCGGGGGCCACCCCGCGCTCCGCCGCCGTGTCGCCGCCGCGGCCGGGCGCGCCGGGGGCCACCCCGCGCTCCGCCGCCGTGTCGCCGCCGCGGCCGGGCGCGCCGGGGGCCACCCCGCGCTCCGCCGCCGTGTCGCCGCCGCGGCCGGGCGCGCCGGGGGCCACCCCGCGCTCCGCCGCCGTGTCGCCGCCGCGGCCGGGCGCGCCGGGGCCCACCCCGCGCTCCGCCGCCGCCGCCGGGAGCTGCAGCTGGACCTGGGTACTCTTTACGTTTTCCGCTCTCGGATCGATGGGTGAGTTAGCTTAATGATATTCTATTAACCCAAGGAGTCTAGTCTGCGGATGGCGACGAATGTTGTGATGAGAGGCCGCCACGTGGTCGCCACTGGCTGCCACGTGGGCAGCACCGGTCCCGACTTCATTGGCCGCCATGTGGGCGCCACCGATCCTGACCTCACTGGCTGCCACGTGGGCACCACCGGTCCCGACTTCATTGGCCGCCATGTGGGTGCCACCGGTCCTGACCTCACTGGCCGCCTCGTGGGCACCACCGGTCCCGACTTCATTGGCCGCCATGTGGGTGCCACCGGTCCTGACCTCACTGACCGCCACCTGGGCGCCACCGATCCTGACCTCACTGGCCGCCTCGTGGGCGCCACCGGTCCTGACCTCACTGGCCGCCACCTGGGCGCCACCGGTTCTGATGTCACTGGCCGCCACCTGGGCGCCACCGATCCTGACCTCACTGGCCGCCTCGTGGGCGCCACCGGTCCTGACCTCACTGGCCGCCACCTGGGCGCCACCGGTCCTGATGTCACTGGCCGCCACCTGGGCGCCACCGATCCTGACCTCACTGGCCGCCACGAGGGCGCCTCCGATCCCGACCTCACTGGCCGCCACATGGGCGCCACCGATCCTGCCCTCACTGGCCGCCACATGGGCGCCACCGGTCCTGATCTCACTGGCCGCCACCTAGGCGCCACCGATCCCGACCTCACTGGCCGCCACATGGGCGCCACCGGTCCTGATCTCACTGGCCGCCACGGGGGCGCCTCCGATCCCGACCTCACTGGCCGCCACGACGGTGCCACCGGGGTGGGGATCCCACTGGCTGCCATGTTGGTGCCACCGGGCCTGACGTCGCTAGCTGTCACGGGGACGCCATCCGTCCCGACGCTGGCCGCCACCGGTCCCGACGCTACTGAACGCCACGTGAACACCACCGGCCCTGACCTCACTGACGCCATGTCGGTGCCGCCGGCCCCGACGTCACTAGCTGCCACGTGGGCACCACCCGTCCTGAGCTCACTGCTCGCCACGTGGGTGCCACAGGTACTAAAGTCATTGAGTGCCATGCCGGCACCACCGATCCCGTTTTTTGACGGGGTGTGACTACGATGCTACCGATCCCGACCTCACTGGGCGCTACAACGGTGCCACCGGTCCTCGCCTCATTGGCTGCCGCAACCACGCCACCGGTCCCGACTTCACTAGTCGTCGCGACGGCACCATCGGTATTGACCTCACCGGGTGCCACGGGACACCGCTAGCCACGAAATTATAGTCACCATGATGACATTACAGGTAATAATACTGCCGTTCGCTGCTGATGCTGATGTTGTCCAGGCATGGCGGTATAACCCACCCCAATGTTGCTGCCGATCACGAAACCGCTACATTCACGCGACCACCGCAATGGCGCTACAAGTCACAATACAATTGGTCCGATGAAGTTCATTGTGCAACTACAGTGGCCCGCAAAGCCGATACAATGACGCCACGATAACGCCTCGCTGCCGGCTGCCAACTGGCCGGATGACGCCACCGCCCGCGATATTCGCCATACGGTGGAAGCTCTGCCCAACGCGAAAGCGCCAACGACTCTTGTCAGTTTGGCCCCCCCATATCACGTAAGTAACCAAGCTGATGCCGGCAACCACCCTGGCGCCGCCTGCCGAGCGGAAGCATTGCAAACCACAGTCTGGTGCTCCTGCTTCGGGTGTCCCTGATAGACATACACGTGCCTACTGCAGCTGGGGGGATTGCAGATCCCTCGTTCTCGATCGAGGATCCGTTGTAGTGGCTGACCGAGTCACAAGGAACTGCGTCCTATTGTTCTATAGGAAATCTGTACGTTGTATCTATATTCAAATACTACCTGCAGTCTCCCACGATCCAATACAGCAGAAGCAGGAAAACTTAGTGCACCAAACCGAAGACCTGTTCGACAATGAATGGAATCTGTAACGTAATATCTCATGTTATTCTACAAATGTTTGATCAGCCCCGGATTCCTCAGACACTCAAATCCGCGGGCCTGCTTTCTGAAAACTGATGGTATTGACAAGGTTTGGAAACAGATTTCTTATAATCTCTCTACTCGCACTCGTTCTCCAACAATACGGGTTCCTCCTCATAAAACGGACCATTTCTCCGAGGGCAATAAACAAATTTGGGACAAAAATCCCCCGGTCGTAAGCGAGCTCGAGATACAGCTGCTCGAGGAAAGAGGCCATGGAGAGATAGCTCGAAACACCGGTATACTCGTCACAGAATATAAATTCTTCGTTTTTATCTAAGCGTATTGCTATGCCCGGTGCTGTCCCTACACAGATTATTCTTTCCCAGAGCCGATTAAAGGTCTCCCATATTAATAGCTGAACTTACTTACTCCTCTAGCGCAACGACCCAAAGAAAGTCCTGGTCCCCAACACGACTGTTCACCTCTGACTCCGGTCCTGGGCAGTTTTAGTATACTTAATATTATTTGTAAGTAAACAATTGGATACGTCCGTGACTGCTTCCACATGATACATTTCTGACCAACGTTTGATCACCTATCAAGACTATTTCCTGATAGCAATCCAGTCGAAAAAGGAG
>JALPQI010031090.1:0-107778 GCA_025490895.1 Thaumatotibia leucotreta
GGCTGCCAACTGGCCGGATGACGCCACCGCCCGCGATATTCGCCATACGGTGGAAGCTCTGCCCAACGCGAAAGCGCCAACGACTCTTGTCAGTTTGGCCCCCCCATATCACGTAAGTAACCAAGCTGATGCCGGCAACCACCCTGGCGCCGCCTGCCGAGCGGAAGCATTGCAAACCACAGTCTGGTGCTCCTGCTTCGGGTGTCCCTGATAGACATACACGTGCCTACTGCAGCTGGGGGGATTGCAGATCCCTCGTTCTCGATCGAGGATCCGTTGTAGTGGCTGACCGAGTCACAAGGAACTGCGTCCTATTGTTCTATAGGAAATCTGTACGTTGTATCTATATTCAAATACTACCTGCAGTCTCCCACGATCCAATACAGCAGAAGCAGGAAAACTTAGTGCACCAAACCGAAGACCTGTTCGACAATGAATGGAATCTGTAACGTAATATCTCATGTTATTCTACAAATGTTTGATCAGCCCCGGATTCCTCAGACACTCAAATCCGCGGGCCTGCTTTCTGAAAACTGATGGTATTGACAAGGTTTGGAAACAGATTTCTTATAATCTCTCTACTCGCACTCGTTCTCCAACAATACGGGTTCCTCCTCATAAAACGGACCATTTCTCCGAGGGCAATAAACAAATTTGGGACAAAAATCCCCCGGTCGTAAGCGAGCTCGAGATACAGCTGCTCGAGGAAAGAGGCCATGGAGAGATAGCTCGAAACACCGGTATACTCGTCACAGAATATAAATTCTTCGTTTTTATCTAAGCGTATTGCTATGCCCGGTGCTGTCCCTACACAGATTATTCTTTCCCAGAGCCGATTAAAGGTCTCCCATATTAATAGCTGAACTTACTTACTCCTCTAGCGCAACGACCCAAAGAAAGTCCTGGTCCCCAACACGACTGTTCACCTCTGACTCCGGTCCTGGGCAGTTTTAGTATACTTAATATTATTTGTAAGTAAACAATTGGATACGTCCGTGACTGCTTCCACATGATACATTTCTGACCAACGTTTGATCACCTATCAAGACTATTTCCTGATAGCAATCCAGTCGAAAAAGGAGTACAGATTACCAGATCGACCCCCATCAACCTAGGTTAGCAAATATACTACCTGAAATACGTTACAACCCTTACTCAAACCATAGCCACAACATTTGCGTCCTGCAGGGAAAATAAGGTAAATGATTAGTTGCGAGACAGTGTCTCGCGTCCAACGCCGTGCGCTCCTAGACGGACTCAACCTTACGAACTTGGGCGTCCATGGAGGCTGGTTGCACTATTGCAGGCCCTAACACTGCTTCGGGCGATTACAGAGTCCCATGCCAGCGCCCATCTCATCTGCCAACCGGACTCTTGAGGGAGTCTCCCATGGTGGATTAAGAACGTAATAAAATACGTTCATATCGAGGTAAGAAGGAAACACTATATTGAGTATATTGATCAACGCACCGCATTCTCAGTCGGTCCTCAACAGGAAGCCGGTGCGTGGTCTCCAACAGGGAACTTGCACTGCGACTCCAAAAAAAAAAAAAACTACTCTTTAAAACTTAAGGAGAACCTGAGGAGATCGATAGTTAGTATGATTATTAGTTACAACGACCAACGCAGAAAGTATTGGCATCAGGGAATTGCCTACGCACTACAGGTTCACAACTTACGGAACCAGTTCGGTTCATATACCTACAGGTCGGTACTTTCAGAAAGTCGACGGACGAGCTAGGGGACTCTGCGCCCCCGAGCGGCACCAGCGCCCGGAGGCCACTGAGCAGATCTTCACCCGCTAGGGTACCCCGTCCATCGACCTGTTCGCTCACCTCAAACGCCCACGTGCCACAGTATGCCTCGGTCTACTGGCCCTAACCGAACGCACGATGCGTTTAGGTAAGCGGAACGCTACTACACCGACGCTGACTGACCAGATCAAAAGAAAAGTCTGCTGGTGTTCCGTTGGCGTTTCTCCAAAGTAAAAACAGGTACGCCCATATGGAAAATAGTCATCGTCGTACGCTAAAAATAACATCGTCTGCCAGCTATCTCATCAAATCAAGTAACGAAAATATCCTCACATATTTTATAGCATTTAGCGTAGCGAACGATAATCTCTGATTAATACTATTCATAAAGTATTTATTTGGCGAAACCTTCGCCTTCAAGGTGCCTGTTTGATTAAACGCTTAAAGAATACTAGTTTTAATCTGAACAGCTGTACGACATCAGAGAGAAACCCACATATGGAATGTTAATACCGAGTCTAGAGTCCATGACCTTACACTATACTGTATTATACGTAGACAATTATTCTAATAATTCTCACTTAATTATTTTCTGTCTGAAATTCCGTTCTAAATTCGATAACATCAAAATATGAATTATTATTATTATTCGACGGTATTCTGGACGTGTCTATTCGTATAAATTACCGAAAATATTATGTGAAACTTATGTGTAAAATCTGCGGATAAGTAAGTCCTATATATAATCTGCGGATATCTACTCTACCTAACCGAAAAGCCTCGTTTGAGCCTATTCTTAACCTCTGAATGCAAAGCGATGCATCATGTATTCTTAATTTTATTGACTACACGTCAAAATTCATTGGTTGTTTTAGGGCAGTAGAGCCCTAACATTTCTGCACCCGCTGACTCGCCACCAGGAGATAATAGACAGGTCTCACATCCTGAAGATATCCGAAGTCGAACGGAACACATAATATGAAATTTTACCTTCCAATAAAATTATTATTATGTTTCCTAGACTTCGGATATCTGGATAATGCCTTCCTGGTGGCAATATTTTATCAACCTTTACATTCTCCTCAACAATGAAATGGCGGCGAGTCGCCGGGTGCGAGCTGGTTGGTTACAGGAAGCTGTCTGGGCGGAAACTACGTCACAGCGGCGCGCTACGGGCTGTGGAGCGGCTTCATAGACGCTAGCGGCATCTATCGGTCATTGGGAGACGCTACGCTCTCACATCCTGAAGATATCCGAAGTCTAGGAAACATAATAATAATTTTATTGGAAGGTAAAATTTCATATTTTTGAATTAGGTACTCCGCTGAAATGTTTCATCTTTTCTTGGAAAACGTTTTTTTAAGATAGCTGAAAGAAATGGAATGGTGAAACTCTTCCTATAGCCAATATTATATTGGAAATGGAGACTGACAAAGAGATAACAGCATTGGTAATGTTCCTTTCTATAAACTACATTACCTTAGCTTAGCTCAATAAACATTATCTAACTATCCCACTTCTTCTTGTAAAACGTTTCATCGTTCAGTAATGTCAAAGACTCTTGGCGTATGTGTATCCCGTAGGTAAGGCTAGAAGTGCACTCACTAGCGACGTAGAAGTTGTTGATCTCTCTCTCTTATTGTCCCTCTTTTTTTAAAACGTTAGCTACCATATCTAGCGATGAACAAGTCTGCTCCGAATAAGTAATCATACCAGGAACACATAAGGTTGTTAAGGTTTCTAAGGCTGGGATATGTGATGCTTCGGGATTTATGGGATAGTTGGCTTAAGATCGGACAATTGGCGAAGTATCTGTGTGAGATGCTTCAAGGTGGGACATTTGTTATCAGCTAGATCCACACTGAACTAGCAGCCTCACGAAGAATATGCCGCGCGAGGCAGCTCGGTCAGTATAGTCCCGGCTAATGTCTTTTAATATCAAAGACTCTTGGCGTATGTGTATCCTGTAGATAAGGCTAGAAGTGCACTCACTAGCGACGTAGAAGTTGTTGATCTCGGCCTTGGCGGCCTCGTCGGCGATGCGCTTGTTGTCGATGACGAGGTGGTAGGCGATGGCGAGCTGGTCGTGCGGGTCGCCGCTTAGCAGCGCGTTGTGCACCTCGTGCTCCTTCACGCCGAACTTGTCGCACACCTCCGGTGGCCGGAGGCCGAGTTACATGTACCATGGAGTCGGGAATCACACTCAGCTACTGACACGACATAGGTACCACATCCAGTGAGGTACATGCACCGTCAAGTCGTAGGTACTATGCCCAGCAAGAACAAGTCTGCTCCAAAGACAGAGATACCGTAATACCAGGGAGACAGGATTTGTACACGCTTTCGGAGGGAAATGAAGGCGTAACAAAGAAAATTGAGCGTTGATGAAGTGTTGGTCTTTTCTCTCTGTGAATGTTTAGTTTTCTCTTAAAGTTCCTCTTTTTTTAAAACGTTAGCTACCATATCTAGCGATGAACAAGTCTGCCCCGGATAAGTAATCATACCAGGAACACACAAGATTGTTAAGGTTCTTAAGACTGGGTTATGAGATACTTTTGGGATTTAAGCGACAATCGGTTATGCAGCCTATAGCCATTGGAAATTGCGACTGGTAAAGAGATTTGAGCGTTGCTGAAGTGATTTTCCTTTCAATCGCTGAATGCTTAGCTTTCTCTAATTATCCCACTTCTTGAAAAATAATTTGTCATCAGCTAGATCCACACTGAACAGGCTCACGAAGAATATGCCGCGCGAGGCAGCTCGGTCAGTATAGTCCCGGCTAATGTCTTTTAATATCAAAGGCGCTCGGCGTATGTGTATCCTGTAGGTAAGGCTAGAAATGCACTCACTAGCGACGTAGAAGTTGTTGATCTCGGCCTTGGCGGCCTCGTCGGCGATGCGCTTGTTGTCGATGACGAGGTGGTAGGCGATGGCGAGCTGGTCGTGCGGGTCGCCGCTCAGCAGCGCGTTGTGCACCTCGTGCTCCTTCACGCCGAACTTGTCGCACACCTCCGGTGGCCGGAGCCCGAGTTACATGTACCATGGAGTCGGGAATCACACTCAGCTACTGACACGACATAGGTACCACATCCAGTGAGGTACATGCACCGTCAAGTCATAGGTACTATGCCCAGCAAGAACCAGTCTGCTCCAAAGACAGAGATACCGTAATACCAGGGAGACAGGATTTGTACACGCTTTCGGAGGGAAATGAAGGCAAATGGGGTGTAAGAAAGAGAATTGAGCGTTGATGAAGTGTTGGTCTTTTCTCTCTGTGAATGTTTAGTTTTCTTAGTTTAACGTTAGCTACCATATCTAGCGATGAACAAGTCTGCTCCGGATAAGTAATCATACCAGGAACACATAAGATTGTTAAAGTTTCTAAGGCTGGGATATGTAATGCTTCGGGATTTATGGGATAGTTGGCTAAAGATCGGTTGGCGAAGTATCTGTGAGAGATGCTTCAAGGTGGGACATTTGTTATCAGCTAGATCCACACTGAACTAGCAGCCTCACGAAGAATATGCCGCGCAAGGCAGGTCGGTCAGTATAGTCCCGGCTAATGTCTTTTAATATCAAAGGCGCTTGACGTATGTGTATCCTGAAGGTAAGGCTAGAAGTGCACTCACTAGCGACGTAGAAGTTGTTGATCTCGGCCTTGGCGGCCTCGTCGGCGATGCGCTTGTTGTCGATGACGAGGTGGTAGGCGATGGCGAGCTGGTCGTGCGGGTCGCCGCTCAGCAGCGCGTTGTGCACCTCGTGCTCCTTCACGCCGAACTTGTCGCACACCTCCGGTGGCCGGAGCCCGAGTTACATGTACCATGGAGTCGGGAATCACTCTCAGCTACTGACACGACATAGGTACCACATCCAGTGAGGTACATGCACCGTCAAGTCATAGGTACTATGTCCAGCAAGAACAAGTCTGCTCCAAAGAAGACAGATACCGTAATACCAGGGAGACAGGATTTGTACACGGTTTCGGAGGGAAATGAAGGCAAATGAGCAAGAAAGAGAATTGAGCGCTGATGAAGTGTTGGTCTTCTCTTATTGTCCCTCTTTTTTAAAACGTTAGCTACCATATCTAGCGATGAACAAGTCTGCTCCGGATAAGTAATCATACCAGGAGCACATAAGATTGTTCAGGATTCTAAGGCTGGAATATGTGATGCTTCGGGATTTATGGGACAGTTGGCTAAAGATCGGACAATTGGCAAAGTATCTGTGTGAGATGCATCAAGGTGGGACATTTGTTATCAGCTAGATCCACACTGAACTAGCAGCCTCACGAAGAATATGCCGCGCGAGGCAGGTCGGTCAGTATAGTCCCGGCTAATGTCTTTTAATATCAAAGGCGCTTGGCGTATGTGTATCCTGTAGGTAAGGCTAGAAGCGCACTCACTAGCGACGTAGAAGTTGTTGATCTCGGCCTTGGCGGCCTCGTCGGCGATGCGCTTGTTGTCGATGACGAGGTGGTAGGCGATGGCGAGCTGGTCGTGCGGGTCGCCGCTCAGCAGCGCGTTGTGCACCTCGTGCTCCTTCACGCCGAACTTGTCGCACACCTCCGGTGGCCGGAGCCCGAGTTACATGTACCATGGAGTCGTGAATCACACTCAGCTACTGACACGACATAGGTACCACATCCAGTGAGGTACATGCACCGTCAAGTCATAGGTACTATGCCCAGCAAGAACAAGTCTGAGCAGAAGACAGAGATACCGTAATACCAGGGAGACAGGATTTGTACACGCTTTCGGAGGGAAATTAAGGCAAATGGGGTGTAAGAAAGAGAATTGAGCGTTGATGAAGTGTTGGTCTTTTCTTTATATGAATGCTTAGTTTTCTCTTACTGTCTCTTTTTCTAAAACGTTAAATACCAATCCCGCTAGGAATAAATCTGCTCCGGATAATTAATCATACCAGGAACACATACAATTGTTAAGGTTCCTAAGGCTGGGACATGAGATGCTTCGGGATTTAAGGGACAATCGGCTAAGCAGCCTATAGCCATTGGAAATGATGACTGGTAAAGAGGTTTGAGCGTTGCTGAAGTGATGTTCCTTTCAATCGCTGAATGCCTCGCTTTCTCTAATTATCCCACTTCTTGAAAAATGATTTCTCATCAGCTAGATCAACACTGAACAGGCTCACGAAGAATATGCCGCGCAAGGCAGCTCGGTCAGTATAGTCCCGGCTAATGTCTATTAATATCAAAGGCGCTTGGCGTATGTGTATCCTGTAGGTAAGGCTAGAAGTGCACTCACTAGCGACGTAGAAGTTGTTGATCTCGGCCTTGGCGGCCTCGTCGGCGATGCGCTTGTTGTCGATGACGAGGTGGTAGGCGATGGCGAGCTGGTCGTGCGGGTCGCCGCTCAGCAGCGCGTTGTGCACCTCGTGCTCCTTCACGCCGAACTTGTCGCACACCTCCGGTGGCCGGAGCCCGAGTTACATGTACCATGGAGTCGGGAATCACACTCAGCTACTGACACGACATTGGTACCACATCCAGTGAGGTACATGCACCGTCAAGTCATAGGTACTATGCCCAAGAAAAAGTCTGCTCCAAAGAAGACAGAGATACCGTAATACCAGGGTCACGTTTTATAAAGTTACAATTTACAATTTCGCTGTTTGCCTCTCTAACGCACGCACATATTGGCTAGAAAGAGAGGCAAACAGCGAAATTGTAAATTGTAACTTTATAAAACGCGACCCAGGGAGACAGACACATGAAGTGTTGGTCTTTTCCCTCTGTGAATGTTTAGTTTTCTCTTATTGTCCCTCTTTTTTAAAACGTTAGCTACCATGAGCCCGTTTCTCGAAAGCTTGTAACTTGTATTACAAATGGTAGTCTCTTTTTAACACCATTAATTAGATAAGGATTTCTGCTTGTATTACAAGTTACAAGCTTTTGAGAAATAAGCCCCATATCTAGCGATGAACAAGTCTGCTCCGGATAAGTAATCATACCAGGAACACATAAGATTGTTAAGGTTTCTAAGGCTGGGATATGTAATGCTTCGGGATTTATGGGATAGTTGGCTAAAGATCGGTTGGCGAAGTATCTGTGTGAGATGCTTTAAGGTGGGACATTTGTTATCAGCTAGATCCACACTGAACTAGCAGCCTCACGAAGAATGTGCCGCGCAAAGCAGCTCGGCAGTATAGACACTGCTAATGTCTATTAATATCAAAGGCGCATGGCGTATGTATATCCTGTAGGTAAGGCTAGAAGTGCACTCACTAGCGACGTAGAAGTTGTTGATCTCGGCCTTGGCGGCCTCGTCGGCGATGCGCTTGTTGTCGATGACGAGGTGGTAGGCGATGGCGAGCTGGTCGTGCGGGTCGCCGCTCAGCAGCGCGTTGTGCACCTCGTGCTCCTTCACGCCGAACTTGTCGCACACCTCCGGTGGCCGGAGCCCGAGTTACATGTACCATGGAGTCGGGAATCACTCTCAGCTACTGACACGACATAGGTACCACATCCAGTGAGGTACATGCACCGTCAAGTCATAGGTACTATGCCCAGCAAGAACAAGTCTGCTCCAAAGAAGACAGACATACCGTAATACCAGGGAGACAGGATTTGTACACGCTTTCGGAGGGAAATTAAGGCAAATGGGGTGTAAGAGAGAATTGAGCGTTGATGAAGTGTTGGTCTTTTCTCTCTGTGAATGTTTAGTTTTCTCTTATTGTCGCTCTTTTTTTAAAACATTATCTACCATATCTAGCGATGAACAAGTCTGCTCCGGATAAGTAATCATACCAGGAACACATAAGATTGTTAAGGTTTCTAAGGCTGGGATATATAATGCTTCGGGATTTATGGGACAGTTGGCTAAAGATCGGACAATTGCCGAAGTATCTGTGTGAGATGCATCAAGGTGGGACATTTGTTATCAGCTAGATCCGCGCTGTACTAGCAGACTCACGAAGAATATGCCGCGCAAAGCAGCTCGGCAGTATAGACACTGCTAATGTATTTAATATCAAAGGCGCTTGGCGTATGTGTCTCCTGTGGGTAAGGCTAGAAGTGCACTCACTAGCGACGTAGAAGTTGTTGATCTCGGCCTTGGCGGCCTCGTCGGCGATGCGCTTGTTGTCGATGACGAGGTGGTAGGCGATGGCGAGCTGGTCGTGCGGGTCGCCGCTCAGCAGCGCGTTGTGCACCTCGTGCTCCTTCACGCCGAACTTGTCGCACACCTCCGGTGGCCGGAGCCCGAGTTACATGTACCATGGAGTCGGGAATCACACTCAGCTACTGACACGACATAGGTACCACATCCAGTGAGGTACATGCACCGTGAAGTCATCGTCATAGGTACTAAGCCCAGCAAGAACAAGTCTGAGCAGAAGACAGAGATACCGTAATACCAGGGAGACAGGATTTGTACACGCTTTCGGAGGGAAATGAAGGCAAATAGGGTGTAAGAAAGAGAATTGAGCGCTGATGAAGTGTTGGTCTTTTCTCTCTGTGAATGTGAGTTTCTCTTATTGTCCCTCTTTTTTAAAACGTTAGCTACCATATCTAGCGATGAACAAGTCTGCTCCTAATAAGTAATCATACCAGGAACACATAAGATTGTTAAGGTTTCTAAGACTGGGATATGTAATGCTTCGGGATTTATGGGATAGTTGGCTAAAGATCGGTTGGCGAAGTATCTGTGTGAAATGCTTCAAGGTGAGACATTTGTTATCAGCTAGATTCACACTGAACTAGCAGCCTCACGAAGAATATGCCGCGCAAGGCAGCTCGGTCAGTATAGTCCCGGCTAATGTCTTTTAATATCAAAGGCGCATGGCGTATGTGTATTCTGTAGGTAAGGCTAGAAGTGCACTCACTAGCGACGTAGAAGTTGTTGATCTCGGCCTTGGCGGCCTCGTCGGCGATGCGCTTGTTGTCGATGACGAGGTGGTAGGCGATGGCGAGCTGGTCGTGCGGGTCGCCGCTCAGCAGCGCGTTGTGCATCTCGTGCTCCTTCACGCCGAACTTGTCGCACACCTCCGGTGGCCGGAGCCCGAGTTACATGTACCAAGGAGTCGGGAATCTCACTCAGCTACTGACACGACATAGGTACCACATCCAGTGAGGTACCTACATGCACTGTCAAGTCATAGGTACTATGCCCAGCAAGAACAAGTCTGCTCCAAAGAAGACAGAGATATCGTAATACCAGGGAGACAGGATTTGTACACGCTTTCGGAGGGAAATAAAGGCAAATGGGGTGTAAGAAAGAGAATTGAGCGTTGATGAAGTGTTGGTCTTTTCTCTTTGTGAATGCTTAGTCTTATCTTATAGTCCCTCTTTTTGGAAAACGTTAGCTACCATATTTAGCGATGAACAAGTCCGCTCCGGATAAGTAAACATACCAGGAACACATAAGGTTGTTAAGGTTTCTAAGGCTGGGATATGTAATGCTTCGGGATTTATGGGATAGTTGGCTAAAGATCGGACAGTTGGCGAAGTATCTGTGTGAGATGCTTCAAGGTGGGACATTTGTTATCAGCTAGATCCACACTGAACTAGCAGCCTCACGAAGAATATGCCGCGCAAGGCAGCTCGGCAGTATAGTCCCGGCTAATGTCTTTTAATATCAAAGGCGCTCGGCGTATGTGTATCCTGTAGGTAAGGCTAGAAGTGCACTCACTAGCGACGTAGAAGTTGTTGATCTCGGCCTTGGCGGCCTCGTCGGCGATGCGCTTGTTGTCGATGACGAGGTGGTAGGCGATGGCGAGCTGGTCGTGCGGGTCGCCGCTCAGCAGCGCGTTGTGCACCTCGTGCTCCTTCACGCCGAACTTGTCGCACACCTCCGGTGGCCGGAGCCCGAGTTACATGTACCATGGAGTCGGGAATCACACTCAGCTACTGACACGACATAGGTACCACATCCAGTGAGGTACATGCACCGTCAAGTCATAGGTACTATGCCCAGCAAGAACAAGTCTGCTCCAAAGAAGACAGAGATACCGGAATACCAAGGCGACAGGATTTGTACACGCTTTCGGAGGGAAATGAAGGCAAATGGGGTGTAAGAAAGAGAATTGAGCGTTGATGAAGTGTTAATGTTTAGTTTTCTCTTATTGTCCCTCTTTTTTAAAACGTTAGCTACCATATCTAGCGATGAACAAGTCTGCTCCGGATAAGTAATCATACCAGGAACACATAAGATTGTTAAGGTTTCTAAGGCTGGGATATAAAACACATAAGATTGTTAAGGTTGGGATATGTAATGCTTCGGGATTTATGGGACAGTTGGTTAAAGATCGGACAATTGGCGAAGTATCTGTGTGAGATGCTTGAAGGTGGGACATTTGTTATCAGCTAGATCCACACTGAACTAGCAGCCTCACGAAGAATATGCCGCGCGAGGGAGGTCGGTCGGTATAGTCCCGGCTAATGTCTTTTAATATCAAAGGCGCTTGGCGTAAGTGTATCCTGTAGGTAAGGCTAGAAGTGGACAATCGGCTAAAGATCGGTAAATTGGCGAAGTGCCTGTATGAGATGCTTCAGGATGGGACTTTTGTCATCAGCTAGATCCACACTGAACTAGCAGCCTCACGAAGAATATGCCGCGCAAGGCAGGTCAGTCAGTATAGTCCCGGCTAATGCCTCTAATATCAAAGGCGCATGGCGTATGTGTATCCTGCAGGTAAAGCTAGAAGTGCACTCACTAGCGACGTAGAAGTTGTTGATCTCGGCCTTGGCGGCCTCGTCGGCGATGCGCTTGTTGTCGATGACGAGGTGGTAGGCGATGGCGAGCTGGTCGTGCGGGTCGCCGCTCAGCAGCGCGTTGTGCACCTCGTGCTCCTTCACGCCGAACTTGTCGCACACCTCTGAGATGGCTTCCGTGTCGATTACGCTGCTGTCCTGTGGAGGAAATATTCATGATGTATTGTTTGGCTACATGAGAAAATTTTGGCCATGTGATGGCTTCTGTGTCGATCACGCTGCTGTCCTGTGGTGGAAATATTAATGATGTATTGTTTGGCTGCATGAGAAAATTTTGGCCATGTGGTGACTCTCATGGATATATAATTTATCAAAAGGTAACTGTAAATTACAAGTTTCTCTAGACTATTTTGATCAGAGATCGGATAAATGTGCGTCATTGCTCGCAATAATATAGACATGACTCCAAAGTTGATTCAATGAATAACCAAACGAATAATTTCTTGAAAGATTTCGAAGCTTTGAGGTGACTATTTACAAACGTTTTCATAGTTACCAGTGTCAAATAGGTAATTTTCTGAAAATGATTATAATTGGCCGTGTGGTGACGGCAGTAAGAACACATTTGTCACCATCCCAACTCCTCCTGCGGCTGTCGTAAGAGTCGACTAAGGGATTGAAGTGTCACTGACCATTTTTGATAACGATTGATGATGGGCAGCAGCGTCATTATAGTGGACACATTAGTTCTCGCCAATCCGCTTGCCCAGCGTGGCGATTATGGGCATTTACCTCCTAATGCGTCAATACGCATAGTTAATAGGAGAGGCCTTCGTCCAGCAGTGGACAATCATAGGCTGATGATGTGATGAGAAAATTCAGATCGCCTATGGGATGATAGAAAGGACAGCGAGATGTCGCCGTGTTGGTTTGTTGTTCTGAAGGGAAGGGTAACGATTAGCGATTGTATCGTTTTTGAAGCAGAAGTAACATGATAGGTCCAAATAGATAACAAAACCAGAAACGGAATGTTTTAGTAAGTACGTCTTTTTACTCTTTTTATACAATGTGCCCATGAGGAAAGGGAAAAAATTCAACAGCGGATTCCTGACCAAATTCGAAGTTAAAAATGTCATATGAAGTATTCTGGATTCAGTCTATTTTAAGAGAAAATTAGATTCTTTCCTCATGGGCACCTTGTATATAGCGTAATATATACGTTAACATCGAGACCGAGTTCATTGTTAAATTCAGGGCCTCAATCACTATGGAAGATCACCCAATCGAATAAGTCCATTGAAGCAGATCCAAAATAAAAGCCGAGTCACGAGGAAATTCGAGGACACGCAACAGCCTGATGAAGACACTATAACCTATTTAGAACATAAACAGAAAAACAAGGCAAAATTACCTGTTCCACAGAATCGACCTAGTCCCTATTTAAGCATAGACTAAGATGAGTATCTATTACCTGTTCAACGGGTGACAGGAACAGATCTTGGCCTGGAATATGCTTCTGGAACCACTCATGCTTCTTCACATTCTCTATACTAGCCCTATCTCTAGAGAGAGAAATGTAGGTTACGCTATTGAGCGTTAGCGATTAGCAACTTGGCTACACACTCTCATCTAATTAGATGAGTAACTGTATACCAATCACTGTCGCTTATTAGGTCCAAATTGAAAGCCGAGTCACCAAGAAATTCGAGGAATCCCACTAGAATGACGAAGATAATTAACCTATTTAGAACATAAACAGTAAAATAAAGCAAAATTACCTGCTCAACAGGTGACGGGAACAAATACCCCGGCAGATCCTTCTGGAACCACTCATGCTTCTTCACATTCTCTATACTAGCCCTATCTCTAGAGACAGAAAACTAGGATACGCTACTGAATGTTAGCGAATAGCAACTTGGCTACACACTCTCATCTAATTATATGAGTAACTGTATACCAATCACTGTCGCTTATTAGGCGGGTCCAAATTGAAAGCCGAGTCACCAAGAAATTCGAGGAATCCCACTAGAATGACGAAGATAATTAACCTATTTAGAACATAAACAGTAAAACAAAGCAAAATTACCTGTTCCACAGGCGACGGGAACAAATACCCCGGCAGATCCTTCTGGAACCACTCGTGCTTCTTCACATCCTCAATACTGGCGCGCTTCATGGGGTCCACCTGCAGCATGGTGCACAGCAGGCTGACCACGCTCTTGTTCAGGTACTCCGGGATGGGGAAGATGCCCGACTTGATCTTGCGGAAGAGGGTGGGCACGTGCTCGTCGTCGAAGGGCAGGGTGCCGCAGAGGAGGGCGTAGAGGATGACCCCGCAGGACCACACGTCGACCTCTGGGCCGGCGTATAGCTTGCCGGATATAACCTGTGGATGAATTTTGGCGATAAATGATAAAAAAGGATTTTAACCCTTTAACGGGCAGACAGATGTCAGAAATGCGCAAAATGAACTCTTGCCACTTTGACACAATGTTGAAACATGGTGGGAAATATATTCCCTCTGCCTTGTTGTGAATGTTGTGTGCAATGTAGGTTAAAACCAATCGAATGAACAAATAATTTTCAAATGGCGCTCCAGTTTTGAAAATCCCAATGCAAAGAATATCAAAAGAGATGTATGATGAGAATATAGCAGGGATCGGAACCGGTTTTTAGAAAAACATCGAAATAGCTAAATATTTAAAAAATGTTTTACACTTTTTATGTAGTTTTCAACATTTTATGTAATTAAAGAGTGAACACTCTTAAATTGTCGCAAGTTGAATAAAGGTTAATACAGTAAAATATTATACAAGGATACCCAAAAATGTTTATTATTTAAAAGTTTACGACAAAATAGACCAGCTAAAACAATTTTATTCCTTGTCTAATGCACGATGATAAAATTCTCGAACTTTCCTCTTGACCCGACGCATATAATTTTGCATGGAATAATTAGGGATAAGTTTCGTACATTTAATCCACTTTTTTCATTAATCGGGCAATGTTGTGGCCGATTGGGATGTTTTCAGCAATTTTGTTTTATATTTGCCCATTATTTTACTATCAGCTGTAATTCTGGGCAATTTGGCGGATTTCTTTCCTTTGGTACAACATTGGCAGCATTCATATTATACCACTCCATAGCTCTAGATGAATAGTGACAACTTGCCAATTCTGGCCAAAATTATGTCGAGCAATTATGCTTTCGAATAAGTGGCAACAACTTCTTCTTTAAGCATTCGGATATATAAATATCTGTGTTAATTGTGCCAGTGGTTACAAAAGGCGAACTTCTCATGCCGCTCTGGCAAATTGCCTGCCACACGAGGAACTTTTTGGCAAATTTCTCGACTGAAATTACTTTTTCTCATTCAGACAGACTCTGGTCGTCGCCGGAAGAAGAGCATTGATTACCTGATATTGATTTGAAATCAGCCTTTAGATACGATTCGTCATCAATAATTAAGCAACCTGTATTTTGAACCAACAAGGCGTACGTAGTCTAGAACGTCGGATTACTCGATTATATTGAGAAACCGTTCCCTTCGAGGCTTTTTGTTTTTTATAAGTAACAATTCTGCAGTTTATTTTTAAATTTTTGCACATTACTTTGGCTTGTTTCAATTTTTGTGGACACTTTTTGGGACGAAATAGCCGGCTTGTGATCAAACAGCTAACACACTTTTAATTCAAATTTTTTATTCCGGTTTCTTATGGGATAACCCTCTCGCTGCTTTCTTTTAGTAGTTTTACCTTCTTTTAGCTTTTTTATGGTCCTATGTACTGTTCTCCGAGTTGTATTGCACGATTTTGCAAGTTCCAAAGTAGATATAAGGTATACATAGTAAATTTTTGCAAAATAAAATCTCGAACACTTTTTTCATTTGAAGACATCTTGAAAGGTAAAAGCAAGTGACTGTTTATTTTTAAGAATAAAACATGCCAGTACCTTCTAAATTATGAATGTAATTGAAATTTTATCAAAAAAGTCGAGAGTCTAGGAAAAACACTGAATTATGTTAGCGACAATTTAAGAGTACTCACTCTTTAGGTATAAGTATTAACATCATATTTTTGAATTACTCCATTAACAAAAATATCTACCGAAGAACGAAAAAGAACGGACAGTCGCCATCAGATATATCGTAGCGTCCGTAGCGCTCAAAAATATCTGAACACGCCTTTATTGCCATAATGATAGAGGCTTGTACAGATATTTTTGAATGCTCCTGACGGTATGATATTGATGTTGACTGTACTAACGAAATATTGGCCAGTAAAGTGCAGATTTAACAGATGACAATGCTATATTTAAATATTTATCAAACGGGTTACTCACGTAATTTAAGTCGATAATTGCTCAACATGTTTCGATCCATTTAAACGGGGATGACAATGCTGATAGTATATAGTCATAGTCACTTATTGTTAGTTTAGTAGGTAAAAGGTAAATAGTCATACCTCAGGCGCAGCATAGTTAGGAGACCCACAGGATGTCCTCAAGAACTCTCCGTCCATCATCATGTTAGACAAGCCAAAGTCGGCAATCTTGACATGCATGTTGTGGTCCAGCAACAGATTCTCCGGCTTTAAATCACGATGCACGATCATGTGTCGGTGGCAGTAATCCACACCTGAGATTATCTGCTGGAAGAATCTGGAAAAATTATTAAAATTATGAAGTTTTTTGAGATGAAAAAAAAATACTTTCCTGAAGTTTAGAATAAGATACTGAACATCTTATTTTATAAAGGTATGTACATAAGATGTATTTTAAAGAGTCAAGGATATGCATGTGACACCTCCTGTGGTGTTGTTGTTAGGCTATGTTACCATCATTTTTTAGGCAGTAACTGCAAAAAGTTGAGAATATGAGTTCCATCCTCAGCGCTGATGTTGGTAAACTCGGTATTTTGTCTTCGGTATATTACATATAATATCATCATCAGCCTATGATAGTCCACTGCTGGACGTAGGCCTCTCCTATTTACTATGCGTATAGACGCATTAGGAGGTAAATACCCATAATCGCCACACTGGGCAAGCGGATTGGCGATCGCATTAATGTGTCCACTATGATGACGCTGCAGGAGCATTCCATGAAAACATCTACTTTTTGTCGCTTACGTGTGGCTATGGTAGGTACCCGAATAAGATATGCTAGCTGCTAGGAAACACTGTCAATCTTAAAGCCTTGATATGTTATTATTATACCGTAACTCAGGTCACTAATTTAATTATTCAAAAGTACATATTGAAAAGACAGTGTCGCTTATGACCATACCCCGGACGACGGGAGCAAAAATGAACTTTTCACTAGTGCTTAATGAAATATCGACTATTCTATCGACATCCACATGAACGATTTTTTAATTTGAAATTTATAGATTATGCTAATTATGTTTCCCTAGTAGTTCCACTTCTTTTCCAGATATCAAAAAATATACAAGATTTTTAATATGAATTCACCAATTTTTTTAGTCAACACATTCTGATATTTTTTGTGAATAATTTCGCCTTGAGGATGTAAAAGTAATCTTAACAAGTGCACTTTGAAATTCTGAATGACATTCAAGCTGCTTTTTAGGCTTTAATTTCGGTTTTGTAACTGTCCTATGGTACTAGGTATTATTGACATATTATTGTTTATCAATTTTAGGTCGCAATGCCTCTGATTACGTACGGTTGCATAGATTACTGTTTATCAATACATTTCTAATTCAAAAAATGTTGGTATGGATGTCGATAGAATAGTCGATATTTAACTAAGCACTAGTGACAAACGCATTTTTGCTCCCGTCATCCGGGGTTTGCTTATGACATGTTTTCATGGAATGCTCCTGCTGCCCATCATCAATCTTTTATCAAATAATAGTCAGTGACACTTCAATCCCTTAGTCGACTCTTACGACACCCACAGGAGGAGTTGGTGACAAAATGTATTCTTACAGCCATCACATATAATATGTATAATAGTAATTTAGTCTGTATTTCATGTATGACTAACCTGCGAGCCTCATGTTCCTGCAGCTTGCCTCTTTTCACAATGTAGTCAAAGAGCTCTCCGCCAGACACATACTCCATTATCATGAAGATGTCTGTTGGAGTAGAGATCACCTGGAATAAAGGAAGTATAGTATTTTTGTTTCATTTTGTGCCGTGGGGTGACCGGCTTGCGAATAGTCCCCCACCATATCATCCCGTGGTTGCAGTAAGAGCCTGCTAAGGGAATAAATACCGGAAGATGGGCAGCAGCATCTTCCGCAGAGTAACAAGTAACAAACTGCGCGCGCCAACCCGCCTGCCAAGCGTGGCGCGTATGGCAACCCCCCCCCCCATGAAATGAACAAAACACAACCTAGGCCCCTAGTGCCCGGCAGTCCTGCTCTTCCTGGCTACGGTAGCGGCCAGAGAAACAGGGCAAGGGGTGCTAAGAATCACCGGCACCTATCCGGCTACCCACCCCCACGACGATTGGCCCTGGTAACACACAATATCCGCACTATGAGGGCTGACGAAAAGATTTACGAGCTGGAAGAGGAACTGAGCAAGTTACACTGGGACATAGTCGGGCTATGCGAAGTCCGTAGAGAAGGGGAGGACACCGTAACCCTGAAGTCCGGTAACTTGCTCTACCACCGGGAGGGCGACCAACAGTCCCAAGGTGGTGTCGGGTTTCTCGTCCACAGGTCCCTCGTAAACAACATAATAACCATCGAAAGTGTGTCGAGCAGGGTGGTATACCTGGTACTCAGAATATCCAAAAGATATTCGCTGAAGGTCATTCAGGTATATGCACCGACCTCGTCACACTCCGATGATGAAGTAGAAGTTATGTATGAGGACATAAGTAAGGCCATACATACTTCTAAAACCTACTTCACTGTTGTTATGGGGGACTTCAATGCAAAGTTGGGCAAGAAAAGCGGTGATGAGTTGAGAGTGGGGCAATTTGGCTATGGACAACGGAACCATAGGGGACAGAGGCTGGCCGACTTTTTGGAGAAAGAGGGACTCTTTATGATGAACTCTTTCTTCCAGAAGCCGCCTCAAAGGAAATGGACCTGGTTGAGTCCCGATGGTTCCACGAGAAATGAGATAGACTTCATCATGACCGACAGGAAACGTATATTCAGTGATGTGTCTGTGATCAACAGGGTGAAAACCGGTAGCGATCATCGAATCGTCAGGGGCTCACTGAATATCAATGTTAAACTTGAAAGGTCCAGCCTGATGAAGTCTACGCTCCGTCCCACTCGAGCCCATATCCAAAACCCCGAAAGCTTTCAACTTGAGCTCTCTAACCGCTTTGCTTGCCTTGAGGACTTGGCATCAGTGGACGAGATCAACGACGGGCTAGTACAAACTGTCCATATGGTAGGGTCTAAATTTTTTAGACCACGCCGTAAAGATAGACCTCAAAAACTGACCGTTCAAACTTTAAACCTCATGGCTGAACGACGCTCGCTACAGCTGCAATCTTCGCATGACGCGGAGTCATATAGGCAGCTCAATAGACGCATATCCAAGTCCTTGCGACATGACGTGCGTATCTTTAATACTAACCGTGTTAAAGAGACAATCGAGCGAAACCAAGGCTCCAAAGTGTTCGCAAAGGACAAGTCTATTGGACAAAGCCAGCTGACAAAGCTGAAACGGGGAGATGGCAGCATAGCGTCAACAAAAGCAGAGGTTTTAGGTGAGATCGAGAGGTTCTATGGACAGTTATATACTTCGGTCGCAAAGCCCGTTGACAGTTTGGTAGGAGATCCAAGAGCCAAGCTGTCCCGACACTACACCGAGGATATCCCGGACATCAGTCTGTACGAGATTAGGATGGCCCTGAAGCAGCTTAAAAACAACAAGGCGCCGGGCGATGACGGAATCACTTCAGAGCTTCTGAGAGCGGGTGGAACACCGGTTCTTAAAGTCCTCCAGAAGCTCTTTAATTCCGTCTTGTCCGAGGGCAAAACGCCTGAAGCATGGAACCGAGGCGAGGTGGTGCTGTTTTTCAAAAAAGGTGATAACAGCCTTTTGAAGAACTATAGACCCATCACGCTTCTGAGTCATGTTTATAAACTGTTTTCAAGGGTCATCACGAACCGTCTCGAATACAGACTTGATGACTTCCAGCCTCCCGAACAAGCTGGATTCCGAAAAGGCTATAGTACCATAGACCACATACATACGCTGCGACAAGTTATACAGAAGACCGAGGAGTATAACTTGCCATTATGCTTAGCGTTTGTGGACTATGAAAAAGCCTTCGATTCGGTAGAAATATGGGCAGTGCTTGAGTCTCTTCAGCGATGCCACATTGACTATCGGTACATCGAAGTGTTGAAGTGTTTGTATAGCAACGCCACAATGTCGGTCCGAGTACAGGAGCAGACTACGAAGGCTATTCCGTTGCGAAGAGGCGTAAGGCAGGGAGATGTTATATCTCCGAAACTGTTTACTGCCGCAATGGAAGATGCCTTTAAGCTCCTGGAATGGCAAGGACTTGGCATCAATGTGAACGGCGAAAACATCACTCACCTTCGGTTTGCCGACGATATCGTAGTCATGGCAGAGTCGATGGAGGAACTCAGCAAAATGCTCAATGACCTTAACCGAGTTTCTCAACGGGTGGGCTTGAAAATGAACATGGATAAGACGAAAGTTATGTCAAATGCCAATGTTGTGCTCACCCCGGTTTCTGTTGAAAACTCGGTACTCGAAGTTGTTGACTCGTACATCTACCTAGGACAAGTAGTCCAATTAGGTAGGTCCAACTTCGAGAAAGAGGTCAACCGCCGAATCCAACTCGGTTGGGCAGCGTTCGGGAAACTACGCGATGTCTTTTCGTCCGACATACCTCAGTGCCTTAAGACGAAAGTCTACAATCAATGTGTGTTACCAGTGATGACTTACGGCGCCGAAACGTGGTCCTTCACCATCGGCCTCATCTCTAAACTCAGAGTCGCTCAAAGAGCTATGGAGAGGGCTATGCTCGGAGTTTCTCTGCGTGATCGAATCAGAAATGAGGAGATCCGTAGCCGAACTAAAGTTACTGACATAGCACTCCGGATTAGTAAGCTGAAGTGGCAATGGGCAGGCCACATTGCACGCAGAGCAGATGGTCGATGGGGTCGAAAAGTACTCGAGTGGAGACCCCGGCTAGGCAAACGCAGCGTAGGACGTCCACCCACAAGATGGACAGACGACCTTATGAAGGTCGCCGGGACACGCTGGATGCAGGTCGCATCTAACCGGTACATGTGGAGGTCCAGAGGGGAGGCCTATGTTCAGCAGTGGACGTCTTATGGCTGAGATGATGATGATGATGATGATGATTAGATGTGGCCATATTATAGGCAATCTGAATAACATTACTTTGCTATTGCACTGGTTAATTGTGATGTTAAGTAATTGCCATAGCAAATGTGTTACAAGTTACAAAGTGCTTCTTTTGCAATTTTTTTAATTGAATATAAAACATGATATATGAATGGTCCCTTTTTAGGGTTCCGTAGCCAAAATGACAAAATCGCAACCCTTATAGTTTTGCCATGTCTGTCTGTCCGCAGCAGAGCTCCTTGGCTGTTTGTACTAGAAATTTGCAATTTGGTACAAGTATACATACTGCCGTCCACAAACTAAAAAGCCGCTAAATGCGGGAGTACTGTTTTGAGTTATGAGCGAAAAACGCAAAGTAAAAGTCTTAAAACTGTGTATTTAGCTGCTAACGGCTGTGATGTATCTCAGCTGTTTATAAAGATATATCCTTGAAACCTGGATAGGTCGATAGAGAATTTTGCGCTGTATCGCGCTGTTATATTAACTCCAAAACGTCGTAAGAACCTTTAACGGCCTTTTAGTTTGTGGACGGCAGCATAATATATCAATCAACAAAGTGGTAGAATAAAATGTAGTTAAAAAAAACTTTTTTTTAGGGTACCTCCCCTATAAATAAAGTGGGGATGATTTTTTAATTTCACATTAAAGCTATAATGTGGGGTATCGCTGAATAGGTCTTTGAAAATAAATAAAGGTCCCAAAAGAAAGTTTTTCTCTTAAATCAATATTTTCGGAGATAAGTGCTCTAGAAGAAAAAAAATTGTGTCCCCCTCTAACTTTTGATTTATAGGTCCACAAAAATATGAAAAAAAATCATGAACCATAGTCATAGTCGTTTTATATATTAAACAATATACATTGAACAGTGGGCTTATAGAATACTTTCAAATAAAACTAATTCAAACATAATTGGTCCAGCCATTTTCGCATAACTATGGAACCTACTGAACATGGGCCGACATGCTCTTGGCCGTTTTTTTCATATCATATCTGTAGCATATTGGCCACAAATATGTATAAAATACACAATATTGAAAATATGTTAGGTACTTGATTTTAAAGTACTCAAAGTTTTAGCAAAAATATGCATAACATATTTTGTATTATTCTAGTCATATTGTCACCCCTCACATTAAAAAAGTAGACTCATTTTGTAACAATTAAGATATTCTATTCAACAAAACCAATTAAAGTAATTTAGGCTTACAATCATTCTACATCCATGCTTAAGACATCAACAGCAACAACATACTAGGTTCCAAGTTCTTAACAAACCTTCAGCACTTTGCACCTTACATATCGGTGTCATCATACTATGTTATTAATAATTTGATTGAGCATTAATGATCATCTCAGTTTTAAATTGGACTCACATGATATCATTGTGTTAATGAACAAATGTAGAAAATACCTGGTACAATTTGATGATATGAGGATGCCGGAATAACTTGAGATTCTGTATTTCACGGCGGATCTTTCCCACAACATCCAGCGACTTGATCTTCTGACGGTTCAGGATCTTGACCGCGACCTTGTGTTTGGTCAGCTGATGCTCGCCGATCTTCACTTTCCCGAAGGTCCCGACCCCGAGCGTGGCGCCCAGCGTGTAGTGCCCGATCTTCACGATAGGTTGCACCCCGCTGGCCACTGGCTTATCAGGCTTCTCCGACATTTTTACCACACAAACTGTTACGTGACAATAACCTCACATGGATACTCGATAATTAACGAATGAGACCGCGATAGTTAAAGGCATTAACACAAATATCTAGTTTCTCAATTGAAACGCAGTTAAATTTACACAAAAATATCCAGGAAACGAGAGATGAATAATTTTGACAGTCTTCACAGATGTCAACAAATAATATGTCAGGATGAAATGGGATTTAAAGATAAGGTTCCGCATATATATTATTACATTTTTAATACAGAATAAAAAATGTTAAATTTTTATAATAATTATTGAATATATGATTAATGAAACAATTTGTTTTAAATTATTGCAAGTAACGATATAATTATCCTGTTGATATCGTAACTGTTGATATCGCAATTTTCGAAATCCGAACATTTTAGAGAGAAATTTAGAGTGAGAGAGACAAATTCTCGAAATTTACGAATTTCGATTTTCGCGGTAGTATGCCAAATATTGGGAACATAAAACAAGGGTTTTATGTTTTTGGGATCTCTAAAACTCTTTCATACCATAGGCGCGTTCTAGATTAAACAGAACTGTTCAAGACCATTTGCATGTATTTATAGCGACCAAAGTAGCGACTGTCAACAATCCAGTCGTTTCTTAGAACTTATGAACTCATTTTTGTAATTAACTGAAAGGATAAATCGTACATAAATCATTTTATTGATTTTCAATAAAAACACAATTGAAATCTTAAGTGCTTTAAAGGCTGGCAACTCTTGTGTCGCCGAGAGCAGCGCAGCGCCCCGCCCCTTCATTCCCCGCTCCGCTCGGCTCGCGCTACCATAGCCTACTTTTTGAGGAGCTGTCGTAAAATATCAATATTTTCGGATTTTTATGTGTTATTTAGTTGATTTCTGTGAAACTTTGCGTCTTCACGATGGACAAGTGTGGAATATGCAATAAGCCCGCTGTTGTAAGTGTTTTCTTGCAAATTGTATGCGATCTTTTGTGTAATTCCATTATTTCTTTTTTGTTTTCTTTAGATTGTTATAAAAATAACGCCTTTAGTAGAGCTTTCTGCTGGTTTAACTTCACCGTTATCGCTTATTATTGAGTGTTAACAGTTTGGCAGAGGTGAAATCACTTTTAATGCAGTTCTCTGTGACCATGAAAGTAAAAAAACAGCTCGAGCCTGCCGCGCATTTTTTTTTATTTCTTTCCTGACCTGACCGTGTGTTTTTTTACGTCTGGCTCAGCTCCGTATAAAAAACAACTGGCTTGTTTTTTTCTGAACACGAATAGGTAGTGACTTGCTGCAGTTGATATTAACCAATATTGGATTGCTCATGTAACAAAAACAAGTCCAGTACTTTTCCTATGTTGCTTATTATTGATCTATATTTCTCGAAAATTGCAGATTGTACAAATTTTCGGACACTGTTTTTATAGTTTAAACTATTTATTTTATTATACATTATAGTTTTTTGAACATTTCACTTTCAGAAACAATATTATTAACTTTACTTTTAAAACCACCATTCACTTTTAAGAATATGAGTAGAAAATAATCTCTTTAATTATCTAATTACAGCAATTGTTTGAGACTGGCAAGGATGGTGTATATGCCTGCTTCAAGTGTCAACCTCTGGTGCCGGAGGTGACCATAGATGACAATATTGCACCTGATGAGGCCTCTGATCCCCTGGAGTTGTCCGAGGTAATATGAACATCAGATTAAATACATGAAACACTTTGTTAATATTATTGCTCATATACAATAGTTCAAGTCCTCAAAAATATTAAAAATAACAGGAAATCATAATTAAAACTTTTAATAACCTCAAGTACTCAATTTCAATAATTAATAGTGATAAAACTTAATAAACAGTTAAAAGATATGATTACTGATTATGTGTGTGAAAATAGTATGCATAAAAATGTGTGTGCTAAATTCAAGGCTACTACATAAAAATTTGCACAGTCATGACTTTAGCAGAGTCGGCTAACACAAAATAAAATTGCTTAGTGCTTTATATCTGAACATACAATTTGAAAAGGCTTTTTTTTAATTATATATTACAGTAATGATAATTATCCTATTGAAATCCCAGATGTTCTATTGAAACCTACTCTATTATTAGTAGATAGTATGGATAGTTGGACACAAAGAATATAGAATAATATATGGATAATAGAATAAAACAATATGTGTTATGCAATAGAAGACAACAAATCATGTGTTGACAACCTAAACTCACTGATCAAATAATACCTAAATACATACAAAGTTATTGAACTTTAAATACCTATCCTTCATATTGTACATGGAAATAACTAAATTTCTCCGAAAAAATAAAATGAATAACGAATATTGTGAGTGTTGATTGTAAACTTTACAAATAAATAAAATAAATAAATAAAAATATTGAATTTTTTTCTCAAATATGAAGATAGCATGTTAAAGTGCCATGGATTTTCGAACAACATGTTGGCCATCAACCCCCACTTTCGAATACTTCCGCGCTTTATCATAGTCAGAGTCACTTTTATTTAATGAACAAAATAAAAAATACTTGTACAGTGTCGTACATATCTCCCCTGAGGCAATGGCATGTAACCCATCTGAAAGGCATGGCTACACTTAAGCAGTTTTGCAGAGACAGCGTTGCAAGGTGGCTGGTTCAGTATAATACCAGCCTAATATTCCTTTCTTCTTTTTTTGTGCGCGTAACGACTGGCCAAAACACGCATTAAATCCGGATTAGTAGAGATTGAGGCCACCCTAAGGCTGAAGTCACATTGATGTGATACAAACGGTGACGCCGTGCGAGCGGGACAACGCTATTCATGTTAATATCACTGTCTCGCTCACACCGCCTCTACGCTCTACATATATTATAGTCTTTCTGGTATACATGTTGCGTCTCCGTCGCACTTGTAAATTCGTACGTAAGTGTGACAGAGAGGGAACACGTTTGCGGCTGGTCCTTACCTAAGATAATATTGACTAACTACTTTTCTGAGTTATAAGTCTAGGGACAGTGAGTTTTGGTTGTTTGGCCGAAATGGGGATCCCTCGTTCCAGGACAATGGCTCACTGTTGTGTGGCATTTGCCACAAGACGTTTCAGAAGAACACGCAGCTACAGAACCACCTGCGGAACCATCGCGCCGAGAGGAGGTTCGTCTGCACTTATTGCAATAAAGGTTAGTAACTTTTTAACCCTAAAAGGTAAATTCTTTTAGACAGCTCCAGTCTCCTTAGGCGAAGACTAGACACTATTTATTGACAATATCATGTATTACTATCACTTGCTTTTGTATAGTCAAAAAATACTGATCAGTCTGATCAAGTGATCCCTGATCGTCGAGTCTTCGCCTTAGTGCAAGAATAAGGGTTCAGTATACAAGGTGAGGTGCGGAAAGGGGAAAATTTTAATAGCATATTTGTTGAGTCAATTTGAACTCTGTTGCTCAGTATGACAGCTGCGATATGATATGGTCGCACCTTTAATCTTATTAAAAGCCCGGGAGTTGTAACAAAAATAATATATTTTTCCCCTCACTAGCTCGTAAAGTGCTCGTTTATCCTTTAATACGAACGTGTAAAAACGCATATTATTCACTTGTGTGGCAAAGTAATGACTTTGGTTTTGGAATAACAAAACGTAAAATGCTCATGGAAATTGTTCCATATTAATGATAATTAAATAATTTGTTTGAGAATTTAGTGTAAAATACAAACCTTTATATAATATAATGATTTTAACATGTAAATCCTAAAATTCCATAAGTAACAATTGTTTTAGTGAATGATGATAAGATGACTAGATGCAATCACAAAACGCAGAAAATGTCAACGTCAACATTGTCAAAGAATATTATAGGTTATAATCTTTATTTACCGACTCGAACACGCATAAAAATAGTAAACTAAACAACTTTCAGGGTGTTCTGTTATAATTTTGTAAATATAATGAATGAGAATGATTTAATAATGCATTGGCGTTGGTGTGCAACTACAGGAATGTGCTAAAATCGTGCTGCGTTTACTTTTTCGTGGTAAGTTTACTGCGACAAAATCTTGCATTAAATACATGATGCATTTGGAAAATTATTATCACTAACCCGATGATGATTGTAATATGAACAAATAATTACCTTTTTTGAGTTTCCTCGCTATAGTGAGGGGAAAAGTTTTGTGTTACACACGGGTGCAAATGTATTTTACTTCTCGTATGTTAAAACACTCGCTGCTCAGGATTCTATTTTAGAACCACTCGCTTCGCTCGTGGTTCAACTATAGAATCTTTTCGCTTGCTCGTGTTTCAATTTCATACTCGCGGGTAAAATACAACTTTGCACCCTTGTATAACAAATAACTATAGTTACCTATTTTTGAAAGGGTTGGTTTACTAAATACAACACGCCGTAAAACACTTTTAAGTTTTTATCCTTCTTACCTTTATCTGTTTAAAATACAATACAATCACTACTAGTTTCTTGCACTACTTGTATAAGTTGGTTTCAATTACCACATTGTCTAAATATAAAATAAAAATTGTATGGCTCTATAACATGAATGTAGGATTAATATGGATTTGACAACGTTATAATAATAGCAAGAACGAAAGGGATGGTCTTATGAAACTTTTTACTAGTGGAAGTGAAAAGG
Organism: Thaumatotibia leucotreta; assembly: GCA_025490895.1. Taxonomy (NCBI): domain Eukaryota; kingdom Metazoa; phylum Arthropoda; class Insecta; order Lepidoptera; family Tortricidae; genus Thaumatotibia; species Thaumatotibia leucotreta. The sequence continues at coordinate 27,083 of JALPQI010031090.1, forward strand.
AACGATAATCGTCCGTCCTTATCACTGTACCACTATTTTTTGTGTGTGTGTGCATTAGATGCTAAATGTAAGTGCCAGACAAATGCGTTGAATACGTCACTAAGTGCCTGTGTGGCACTTTCGTCTTAGTAGTAAGTGACTATGTCTATCCCTCTTAGTGGCACACTATGTGCGGCCCCTCGCTCTATAAATATGTTATGTATAACAATTTTGACCTTCATGCCTGGGACATGCATTCTAAAATGTATATTACAGACATAATTATTTTTTACCTTGATCATTAAAAAAAAGCAAATAAAATTTGGTTTCATTGTCACTTCGAAAGAATACCATAGGTACCTATTACTTAGCTCACATTTCTAATAAGATGCAATACAATATAGATAGATACATAGACGTTTATGAAGGAGACATTGTAACATCCGTCTATTCAGACGTATGTATGTATTACAAAAATTATGTTAATAGTTTTTTTACATACATATAGCAGAACTTATACAGAGCAGAGCCACATAAAATTTAATGTTTAAATGCCACGTCTAGTGTTAACTATCACATTGCTAAAGCTGAATTTACACCTGCAAGTTATTGCCGCAATTTTTGAAACAATACTACCTGTTCCATCTCAAAACTTGCACGTCTAAACTTGGCCTAACGTAGGGTGGGTGAGAAAAAGAATTCGCGGGGGTAACATTGTTTTTTTTTTTTACCTCCCCAGCGTTCTCTCAGTCGAACAACCTGCGCGCGCATCTCCGCATACACACCAACGAGCGCCCTTACAAATGCAACGAGTGTGGAAAGGCTTTTACACAGGTATACATGGTTTTATCATTTTACAATTTTGAATCTAATAGGGATGATGACTGTTGTTAAAATAAATTATTTAACATTATGCACGACATAATACACGAAGAAATTATTACTAAGATGTAGATTGCAGTAATTTTTGTACAGAACTTCTATTTAATAAATTGAAAAGAACTTAAAAGAGTAGGTTATTTGGCAGTACTCAAACGTGACGTCACTTTTGAGTATTTCATATAAAATTCCATAGTGGTAATCGTTTTGACAGTTCGAAAAAAGATGCTGATTTGACTTGCCATCTTATATGAAATACTCAAAAGTGATGTCACGTTTGAGTACTGCCAAATGACCTACTCTTTTAAGTTCTTTCAATTTATTAAATAGAAGTTCTGTACAAAAATTACTGAAATCTACATCTTATTAATAATTTCTTCGTGTATTATGTCGTGCATGATGTTAGATAATTTATTTTAACTACAGTCATCATCCCTATTCTATTATTATGATAGCAAACGTTTTCCTCTAGCACATGAAGAGATCCGACAGTTTTTTTTTTAATTTAGGTAAGTTATCTGGTTCCGTTTGGTAATGCGGCCCATGAAGATAAGACCCCAGCATACTGCATGTGCTCGTGAACAAATGTTGCGAAAGTGGACAAAAAATGGAAACCTTTCTTTTGTTCACATTGAATGGGAACAGTCTATTGTTTATGGGGACATTGTTTAATGAAATTGGCACGCGTTATGGAAAAAAGTTACATAATTTTTTAATAACAACTTTTTTTTATGTATGTTCATAAATTACTTCTGTAATTTACATAATCACTACATAGTATAAAATAAAGTCACTTTTTCTGTCCCTATGTCCCTTTGTACGCTTAAAGGTCTCTGCCCACTAGACCGTAGCATACCATGACCGTAGCATGAACGTATCAGACACGGAATGTGAGACGACACGGACTACTATGCCCACTATAACGTGTGTACATCGTTTCATGTCCGTGCTAAGCCCGTTTAGTGACCGTTGCATCCGCGTCGCAACCACGTATCATCTGCGTCGCAACTACGTATCATCCCCGTAGTATGAGCTATTCATATCCGTCGTTATCGTTCCATTGTCACAGTTTTATCAGTTGCATATTGTTTTCGCGCCCTTTAGACTACTATCGCTTTGCTAGTATTTTCCTAGGAGTTTATTTCTACACCTATTTTTCTGAGCAGACATCGTAAGCTGCGATCGAAATCCATTGAAGTACCTACTAGAGTTGTAACTGAGTCAAGTCAAAGTCAAAAAATATTTATTGAGTATGCTTAGCAACAAGCACTTTCGAATCGTCAGTTATGCTACTTATACATTTATATGGCGGAATGTGTTTATTTATCATTAATATTATTATAGTATTAAATTACACTTATCATTGTCTAGGTAACCTAGACACTGATAAGTGTAATCTATGATATTAAACTAAAACTTCTTGGAATTGGTAAATATATTGTCTATATTATGAGAGTACATATGTTCTTGTCATGATTGTCAATGTGACTCCGTCAAGTACTGGTTTTGTTTGATTATTTTTACATCTTCTAATAGTTTTGGAACAATAATTAATTTTAAATAACAATAGATGATCAAACGAACTTCTCAAGCGAAGTTCGATCATTATTATATGAGTCGTTTCATTCGAAGATATAATAAAATAACCAGGTAGTCCTTTAAACCTACAGGCGACTTTGCACGATATTTAAGAGACATTGAATTGACTAAAATGATTTTTGTTCATTCATTCATTCGTTCACCCTACCTTTCCTGTTCATTCCACCCGCATATTCCCTCATTATCTTCAGAGAAAATGCAAAACTTAGATTAAGGGTTATACTTGGGTGGGTGGGATCTTATATCTTCGAATGAAACGACTCATATAATAATGATCGAACTTCGCTTGAGAAGTTCGTTTGATCATCTATTATATTTCGTCGTTTCATTCTTCAGATATAATAAAATAACCAGGTAGATGTTTAGAGTTATTAAGTTTTGCTTTTGGTGGATTGAAACGGCAGATTTATATTACGTTCATTTTTTATTCAACAATGAAATATGCAAGTATATAAATCAACATCAATTACTTGTCCCATTAATCATTAACATATGAGCGAGGAAAACTTTCCTCAATTTAAATTATTGTACAAGTTCAATCGAGTATTCGATGGAGTAATCTGATAGACATAATGTTATTAACTTATCTAGGAATCATCACTAGACAGAGTAACACTAGGTAAGCACACGGATCTAGCAAAATCTCCGTCTTCCGATAAAGGCCTGTTGTAAAAACGGGCAAACGAAGTAGATGCCGCGGTCCAACCCGCCGTGCGGCGGATCGTGTCGACGCCGACGCCGGCGCGGCGCGCGGCCGACGTGGCGGCGTGGCGGGCGCTGTGTGCGCTAAACACCGCGACGTCTATTCCGCTCGCCGACAACACATCCTTTATCCACTTACTGATACTCTGGGAACTGGCGGCTCTGTGAGGCGGTTTATACGTCAGCAAGAGGTTGCCCACGCTGGCGGCTCTCTTATTTTTTGTCACAAAAATATAATCTTTGAGAGCTGTAGCGGGACACATAGTTAAGTTTTCCTTAAAGAATGGTAGGAAAAGCACGGGCTGTTCGCGCCCGGCGGCGGATGTTTTTATAATATTTGTGATGCCGATTTTGGTACCGTCGTGGGAAGTTATGATGTTTTCCATTTTTATGAGGGCTAACGTCTGAACTCTATGAGCCGTACATATGGCTAGTAAAGTAGCTAATTTTTTGGTAATTTTTTCCAGGCTTAAACTTGTGTTGGGATACCAATGTGAAATATGGTTCAAAACGATCTGTGGATCCCAAGTATGATTGTACTTGGGTGCAGATGGTTTTTGTTTGTAGGCTCCTCTGAGCAGGCGTTTTACACAAACATCTGAACCAATATTGTTCCCCAACAACAAGGATAAGGCCGAGCGATGGGTGTTAAGCGTACCATAAGCACAATTTTGACTGAATTGATCGGATAAAAAGGAAAGAACTGTTGTTATTGATGGAGTATAGGTGTCAATGGCATATTTGCTGCAAAATTGCCACCATAGCTTATACGTGACATCGTATTGCCTTATTGTGCTATCAGAAAGCGATCTTAGCATAAGAGTCATTGCTTCTGGTGGTGAGCCTCTTCTACTGAAAGACTGCCGCAGAGCCTCGCGACACCCAGGGTAAGTCCTTTGTGGAGGGGATGAGAGTCCCTGAAATGGGAATGGAGAAGATTTTTATCCGGATTAAGAAACATTATTTCCGATTTAAGTAAGCTTTGCAGTAATGGGAACCATGGCTGTGACGGCCAATAAGGGAACACTAAGATTCCATGTGCTTGATCATCAATGATTTTCCTCAGACATTTTAATATTAATGAAAATGGTGGAAAAGCGTAAAAATACTTTGTACGCCAGTTTATAGTAAATGCATCAACAGATAGCGCATCGGGATCAGGTTTCCATGATATGAACTGTGAACATTTGGCATTGGCACGAGAAGCGAACAAATCTATTACGGGTCGTCCGAACCGGTGTATCACTAAATCAAAGGCTTTAGCTGATAATTGCCATTCCGTGTCAGGATTGATTATTTTCCTGGACTCTGCGTCAGCGATGTTTTCTTTTGTGTTGACGTAAGAGGCATATATCCATATGTTTCGCTCCTCGCACCACTGCCAAATCGAACGAGCTAGATGATTTAAGTGCGGAAATTGTATACTTCCCATGCGATTTACGTAGCTTATAGCAGTTGTATTATCAACGCGTAATAAAATTGCACAATCAGTCATATTTTTTGCAAAGCACTTTAACCCTAGGAAAACAGCCAGTAACTCTAAATAATTTATGTGGGATTCTTTTTCTGTACATTTCCATGAACCGTTTACTTTATTTTGTCCGCTAACAGCTCCCCAACCTACATTAGAAGCATCACTGTAGATTTCCAATTGGAAATAGGAATATCTCATTGGGTTATTTGAAGTGAAAGCACTATTTAACCACCAGTTTAAATCTTCAAGTAAAACCTCCGAAGGTTGCATTTTAGCTTCGTAATTGTCTTGATTTTTTAATAGTTCAATATATTTCTGTTTCTCTAAAGATTTTGTGTATAACCAGCCGTATTTTACGGCGGGGCAAGCTGAAACTAAGGTGCCGATAAGTTGTGCGAAGTCACGAATAGTGCATCTAGGAAGTCTTAGAAATTTTTGAGCTAACTGTGCAATTTTATTTTGTTTATCGTCAGGTAAAGCTAGAGTCAAGTTCCGAGTGTTAAAAATAAATCCCAAGAATTTGCAATTTTGCTTTGGTTGTAACGAGCTTTTGTCTTCGTTGACAACAAACCCCAAACATAGTAATAATTTTAGAGTTTCTTTTACATTTTGAAGGCATTCTTGGAAAGTATCTCCAATACACAATATATCATCTAAGTAAATTACCGATTTGAAGCCTCTAGATCTTAAGTTAGATATAACTTCTTTCGTTATCTTGGTAAATACTCTAGGGGCAACAGAGAGGCCATATGGCATAGCCTTAAACTCATATGTCAGGTTATCAAATTGAAATCGTAAATATTTCCGGTCACATTCCTTAATAGGTATAAGGAAATATGCTTCCTTTAAGTCTATTGTGGCTAAATAGACATTTTTAGGTATGAGTTTTGAGGCTGTGCGATGGTCCTCCATCTTGAAATGGCCAGGTGCAATAAATTTGTTAAGGCTTTTTAAATTTAAAATAAAGCGCTTTCCGCCATTTGGCTTTGGTGCAAGAAAGACCTTAGATATAAACTGTGTTTTAATCGGGACACACTCGGATATGGCTCCTAAATCCTTTAACTTTTGTATAGCTACTTGCATATCGGCTACTTCACTTTGTGAAAAGGTATTTTTCGGAACAGATGTTTGTTTAACTTCTGTAGTAAATGGGATCGAAAAGCCATATCTGACCCAATCTAAAATGACATTGTTTGACGTTATTTTTAACCAGCAATCATAATAATTCGATATTCGGCCGGCGTGTACCTGGTTCACGGTGCCTGGGCACGTGTCTTCGTTGTCGTGGAGGTCTTGGCCTGTTGTGCTCCCGGAAACGTCCGGCGAGGGTAGTTCCCGGTGGTCCTGCCTCGGGGGTTCCTCCGCCCCCCCCTGTTCTGTGTGTAACGAGGGGGCGCTGACCAGTTTCCCGAGTAGGACGCACGGCTAGTTGACGGCTGGGCCGGAGTAACGTTCTTGGGGGTTACTTTCTTAATTTGAAGGCCTTGTTTTTCTATGGTCTTCGTGGCCTTTATTTTTTCGGGCAATTTATTGCCGAATAATGTTTCGTCACGCTCAGCGTCCTGTATTACCTGTAAGAACGTTTTGTCCAAGCTAGGTGTGATAAGTTTTATGCGGCTCTGAGTAGATGACGCATGAAGGTCACACAATATCCGACAACTGTTGCTTAGATGTTTTATAGCTTGTGTTTTGTCGGAATCGGCGCCTTTCAAGAGAATGTCCATGGCCCGGTTAATAGCCGAAATTCCGTAGCCCAGCTGTTGCTGAGAAGCCGTTAGAGTCTTGTCCCGGTTTCGAACCATGTCGGGTACGGCAGCTGATATTTCCACATTCAATTTGGGTGCTTGCATCAAGCGGCAATTATCAGGAACGAGATACTCCTTATGGAGTTTTTCTCTAGTTTCTTTTGTCAATCCTTTCTTCAAAAGCGGTAGCCACAGTTTTGAAAGGTTGTCATGTATTTTATCACCGAACTCTGGGGCATCGTCTGTCGATTCACCTAGAGCTAGTACCATGTCCGGATCAAGTTCAGGCTCAGTGCTTGATTCTGGCGCGGGTTTGGCGCCAAGCGGGTCTGACGGCGGTATGTCGTCGAGCGGCTGGAGCGCCGATACATCGTCGAGAACTTGCGGCGGCGATAAGCCGTCGACGGGTTGTGGCATTGGTACATCGTCGGAATGTGCAGATTCGATTGCGAATTGCGGTTCCGGTATTATAGGGTCATGAGCCAGTGGTGAACAATTTTTCATTTGTTCGATTTCATCTAAAACAATAAAAAAGTGATTAGTGTGGATATTAGAACGATATTTTCTCTTGAGGGTAGTTTGAGAAAATATTTGTGTCGCAGAGTAACGTAAATCTACTGAAGAAATTACGTATGTTCTGCTTTTTAAACATCGTTGGAGACTCGCAGTCAACCCCGATGTGTTTTATCATAGTTAATGACTCGCGGTCATTCCCTATGTTGGCTCAATTTAATCACTTTTCACTATAATTTTAAAATAAATTTACTTACCTTCGTCTGATGACGACGATGAATAAATCAGTCTTGTTCACCGTTTGCGGTGTTGATCTTGAAGTATTTTAATCTTTTCTTTATAGTAATTGATCTTCTCTTGCGCCTTTCGTTTCGACATAGTGGCGCGTTCCGTATATAAGAGAAGAAGCGCGTGCGTTCGTCGCCGTGCACGAAAAAAGAATGAGGGAATATGCGGGTGGAATGAACAGGAAAGGTAGGGTGAACGAATGAATGAATGAACAAAAATCATTTTAGTCAATTCAATGTCTCTTAAATATCGTGCAAAGTCGCCTGTAGGTTTAAAGGACTACCTGGTTATTTTATTATATCTGAAGAATGAAACGACGAAATATAATGAAGCAGCTGCTAAAGAGCATAGGTTTTTCGGAAAAAAAAGATATCGATTTTGTGTACATATTGTAATAAAAATCTAAAACCAAAAAAAAATATTTTAGAAAGCCACATCAAAAGCATGGTCTTACCATGTAAAAAAAGAAACAAATTGTGCAATCTATCTGGATAAGTTCGTTAAGTTATATGACTGTTTCAAAATTTATATTTCTTTTAATTATTTTGTTTGTAAGAAACGAAGTAATATTTTTCAATCTCGATGAAAATCTTCGGTTTGCGGGTTTACAATCAATTAAGTAAGTTTTTTTTTCAGAAAATAGCGATGCTGATTATATTGTTTCCGTTGTCTCGCCATAAGAAAATTATTACTCACTATCAAAAGTGAAAAATTTGGAGAGTTTTGGGTAAAAATTGTAAATACAATACAAAAATGTAAATAGAACCCGTATGCTCACCGTTTCGCCGCCTGCGCACACCGTACCGGCAACGTTGCGTGCCATGCACGTAGCGTGTCGGGGCCGGCAAAATATTCTCGCCGACAATTCTTGCCGGTCCGTGCATGGCACGCGACGGTGTTGGCCGGCGACGGAACGTCCTAGTGGGCATAGTCTCATACTTTTCCATACAAAGAATATTTTTTTGTCTGATACGTTCATGCTACGGTCATGGTATGCTACGGTCTAGTGGGCAGAGACCTTAAATCTTTAAAACTACGCAACGGATTTTGATGAGTTTTTTTTAATAGGTAGAGTAATTCAAGAGGAAGGTTTTTATGTAGGTATAGTACCCGTGCGAAGCCGGGGCGGGTCGCTAGTATATGATAAATCACGGTGGACAACATTTTGTATGGCGATTGGAAGTTTTTAAGACACCTAGAAGAAGTATGTAAACAGGCAATATAAGATGAATGAAGGTTCAAATAAAACTACTAAGTGAAAGCGAAAATCACTAGTTTTAGAATTATAACTAACGTGAGACTCTAACAAATTTAAATATTTATCAAACGGGTTACTCACGTAATTTAAGTTGATAATTGCTTGACATGTTTCGATCCATTTAGAGGATCCTCATCATGGAGTACGCGCGACCAAAGCCCGTTTGATAAATATTTAAAAATCACCAGTATTTAATGTTCAAAGAAGCCGTCAATACTCGATTGTGGATTCTCTAGCTCTACGATACTTATGGATTTGGTGAAGTTGTAGTTTTAGTTTGCGTTACCTACTTTACATGTAAGCACTCGTAAACATGACACATTAATAAATACGATAGTCACCATCATAAGTATAATTTTATTATCTTTACCGGATAACCGGTAACCCTATTCATAAAGTATCGATAAAAAGTTGAAGTTGTCTATGGGCAATCAGTTTTATAGGGTTTAAGGCAAATTTGTTAACGCCAAGCGCATAACGCATGCGTATATTCAAGCCTTACGTCTCTGCTACACCATTGGTGAAGCTAGGTTCTGATATCGGTTTCTTGCTCCTACTAACGGAGTCACTCGACGCCGTCGCCAGTCGCGCAAAGTCGTGGCCAAGCCGGTACACTAAAGGCTAAGCCAAACAGGGTGCGTGGGCGTGGAAAGCGCCTTGTAGCGTATGTAAATGGGTCAAACGCAAACGGGTAAATCCACAAGACTGTAACAACAGTTACCAATTCTTTCGTGTGTTTATAAATTAATTAATCAATGTTGAATTTCCGTATGTCTAGCCTAGCCCTATAGGTAGATATTTAGACGCTTATATTTACTTAATTAATATAAGAATATACAAAAGAATTGGTAAACTGATGTTACAGTCTTGTGGATTTACCCAAACCCATATTCTGAGTCTTTCCGGTGGACACTCTAAAAGTGTAAAAGTTAAGGCCTATAAAGCTTGATCTTTTATGAAAGCCTTATCTTCATATATTTATATATATCGTCGCCTGGTACCCACATCACAAGCCTTAATTGAGCTTACCGTGGGACTAGGTCGATTTGTGTATGATGTTCCAAGATATTTATTTATTAATACTCCTTTTTCATTGCGTTGTATGATAAAAATCATTACTACCTGTCCACAGGCTGTTAACTATCGACCACAGGAAAGAAAAAGTGCGTGTTCAGCTGAACTGTAGAGCCCCTTTCCTGTGGCCAATAGTAAGCAACTGGTAGGAGTGTAGTCTTGATCTTTATCATACAATTCAATAGGAAAATGACAATATTTGCCTTTAAACGACAATAAGGGTTTAATAAGAAAATTAACTCTCATAGCCCTTAACTTTTAAAATGTCCACTGGAAAGACTCATAACATGATTTTGAGTTTGACCCAAATATCATAGTAAATCTGCTGGGTAATGTTCAGTGATCGGTTTATTGGATTCCCCCTAGCGGGATTTCGCGAATAAAAAAATTACGGGTGTGACTATAAAAAATTGTTTAACACTATTGTATTATACACACCAGAGCATATTTTATGAGACAGAAATATGGCAATACACCGTGTTTTTATTGATTTCCGTTAAATTGGACAGGTTACTTTGGACATTAATAGAAGTTGCCTGGTAGATAGGCTTTTGATAATTTCGTAAAAAATTTTTTTATCGTTTTCATACATAATAATTGTAATGGCAAGTGTGAGAAAACCTTAAGAATAAGATCTCAGGCGACTGACGGCTGCTGACGGCACATGTCAAAATAAGTAACATTAGGATGTAATAGAGGTTGCGATACACTTGTTCAGGCCTTAAACTTATTTTTTTAATAACTCACTAACAGTAAGAGTTAAAACACTAGTTTCTTAGAGAAATTGATTATTTTAGACCTAAATAAACTTCCCTTAAATTTAACGGAAATCAATGAAAACACGGTGTATAATTAAAGTTTATTTTTGAAGTTACTAGGAGACCCGCCGGGAGAATCCAAAAAACCGATCACTGGTAATGTTAGCTGTGAAGTGTGATTGTACCTCGGCTTAATAGTGTGCTGTCTCGCAGGTGACCACAGATGTCATATATACCATAAATCAAGCAAACGTATCTACTTAGCGTGTCAAATGAACTCAGTAGAATCTACTGAGTTGTCCGTCTTTAATCGCAGCTTGCAGCTTTCGGGCGTCAAATTTTGTAAGTTGAAGTGAACAAAAACATTAATAATGCCTCCTTAAGTAATATTAATTGCAACAACACTAAACAATATGAATACTCAAGGGCCTGAGACATATTTAAAATCATAGGCAAGTAACAACTTCAGTACAATATCTGACACGCTCGGCCGCCATACAAATGAATGAACTTGTTTCTTCTATCCAAATCTAATTCTGTGGTCGTGAATTGTGATTGTACCTCGGCTTAATAGAGTGCTTTCTTGAAGGTGACCAACCTGAACAACCACGTGCGCCTGCACACCGGCGAGCGGCCGTTCGTGTGCCCGGAGCCCGGCTGCAACAAGGCCTACGCGCAGGTAACGTGTTTATACTGCAAATCATTTTTGAAATTGATGTCGTGGTTTTTAAATAAGAGTGAAACCAGGCCAGGCTCACAGCGAGCGGTGACGCACGTCGCGTACTCGCGAATGTTGTTCGTCGACTGCTGTCAGAGAATCGATTATTAGTACATTACTATAGAGGACGGGAAACGAAGGGTTACAGGCCAAGTAGATATATCTGGCCGAAGGAACTGAGGCCAGATAGGAATACGCGGCCTGTAACCCTGTTTCTCGCCGAGATTTGTATATTGCTTTTGTCAAACTTGCCATGAAATAAAACGAACTGATTTCGCCGAACCATACTATTTGATTTGTAAATAAACCAATAGTACAGTATCGTACAACATAAAAAAAAACATTCGCGCCTAACTTGTTTTTTAATCTGTTTGAGGTATCCTTTTAACTGGTGGTATAGACTTTTTTTCTGTGGCTGAAAGTAAAGACCTGTGTCACAATTTGACGTTTCAAAACAAAAGACAGTTTGTTTGCAGTCCTAGGTGTGAAATAAATACATGAAATCTCTTTACATACCATCTTAGCTCATGACACCGGATACATAGTATTTCCGGGCTTGATTTAAAGTAAGTAACATCCACATTCCGTAGCAAGTTTGACAAAAAATAAGTCCCATTCAAATGCAAGCTCTGACATGCGTGGTGTAATTTTATATTGGAGACGGCACGGGCACGCACGATAAAAAAATTACAACATGATTACAAGGTGAAATTACGAGCCCCGATGCATATGTTCTCGTCCAGTTAGACAGTTTTTCGAGATTATCCCGTTCATCCGGGGGAAAAGGTTTAGAGACAAAACCTTCACTATTCAATAGTAGTACTAAAGTAGTTTCTTTGAGTATAAAATATTTGGATTTAATAAATCAGAATAAAAAAAAAACTATTTTACGAGAGGTATTTTTTTAAATTTTTTCCACAATTTTTAATTTTGTAAATAATCAATGAATGTAAAGAACGCCATTAATATTAAAGACGACATGGTACACCTGATGCACTACGAATTTTGCGTCAAGCTTATAAGCGCGGAATTATGGTGGTGAACGAAAATATAATTTAGACACTGGTTTGTTAAAATCGATTTATTAAACAACAAAAGCGTACTTCAGATTGTTGTGTCTCTTGAAATGTAGTACATTACCATTACCATGACTAACATTCATACAATTTATCATTAGCATAATGTGATCATTTTTAAAATATTCAAAAATTTGTAAAAATTGTTTCGAACTAGACGAACTCCACTGCATCGGGGCTCGTAAATTTCATAGTAGACGTGAAATAGTAAGCGACAAGCTGATTCCAGGTGACGAACCTGAACCAACACCGCAAGCGGCACCTGGGCGGGCGCAGCGTGGAGAGCAGCTACGATTGCACCATCTGCGGCCAGCAGTTCCAGCAGCGGAACCACATGTACTCGCACAGGTACTTTACTACTTGTACTGTTTTTTCTTAACATCATCAAGGACACAGTCGCATCAAAAATGTAAAAATGCACAAACGTTACTTCTGGATTCATAATGTGGTGTGTGATTCTTCAAAAAGCGTTTTAACCGCTCTAATTCGTCATTGTCGTCCCGCGATTATAACAGACGAGTAATAACAGCATTGATTACGCTAGGCTTGTAGTACTGTATAACGATAACATTTACAATCGGGTTTACTTAGGGTCACCTGTTGTAACAATACTTGCTGAGACGACAATGACGAAATAAACAAGGCGTTAAAATCGCGGAATATTCACCAGATGCCTGTTTTAATCTTCCGATGTTCAGGTATTCTAGTATGCTAGGATTAAAACTGAAGAAATTCAAAATGGCGGCCAGTTTTTATTATAAATTTGTTTTCATCTTTCTGCTCAGGTGTTCAGATACTATTCAGCACGCTATGTTCGAAATAGCTGGTTACTGTCTTAGTTATTTCTGTTTTGGTGATTGATGTGGAAAGCGACGGCGTCTGGCAGTATGGCGTTCCCATGTATCTCACGCGCTTTCACTGTTCGAAAAAATTATAGGATTGGGTTATTGTCAGCCAGAAAAATAAAAGTTGTCCACTCGGTGGTCAAAAGTTAACAGTTTTTATAAATCTATGTTACTATTTGATTGCATAGGGCTATAGACCGGGGAGCCTAGTTGTAGCGTCAATTGTTTTATCTCAAAATGAGTACCTTACCTAGGAATTCCTTGCGTGTTCCATTTTCAAAAACTTTTATCTATGGTGGCGAACAATTTTTTCATGATACGCCAAGCGTGCCTTACGCCATAGAATACGATGTCACGCCTATCGTGTCATACGCCATTCGTTAAAAATATTCATGACACGCTTGGCGTGTCATCCGCACTGAAACGGTTAACTTTAGGTATGTCTACTGAAAAGACGATAACTTAAATCTGACAATGACTCGATTGTATTACGTTTGTGCAGACGCGAGGCCCACTACGGCGCTCGCAGCCCGGCCCGTGCGGCCCGTCACGAGTGTGCGTTGTGCTCGCGTCGCTTTAGCACGGAGCGCCAGCTGGTCGCGCACCAGGCTGAACATGAACAGGACGAGGAAGACGAGAGTGAGTGCCTTACTGAAGCTAAAATTTAGTCCTCGGGGACGAATACTAACATTTATTTATTTATTAAAACATAAGTTTACACGACATTCTAGTATATCACTAATGATAATGAGTATTGAAATGAAAATGAAACAATTTAAAAAATAAAACACATGCACACAAATAAAAATTGTGCATCAAGGAGGTACGGAATTACTAACGAGAGTGTTAGAAGCCCGACGCTGTCAGGCGGAGGGCTTTTATGACTCGAGTTAGTATTCCGCTTACCGACCGTAATGCATACAATGTTTTTCATCACACTTGCCGAAATAAAATAATATTATTAGATGACCTACTGACATTTCTATTACTCCCTAGGGAATTTCACTTTTCTATTACTCCCGATACGTGCGCAGCAATGGCGCGCTTAGACGGGCATTTTCGCGAGAAGAGATTTAAATTTTTTTTAAGGTAGGTAAATTTAATGTTTTTCCTACTCAGAATAACGAGTTCTTTCAATCTAGGAGAAAAAAAGTACAAGAAAAAAATGGTCCCACATTTTTCATACATTTTACATGCTCTCCACTTTGTAATCGCTATACAAAGTGTTTGAAAAACGGTTACGTAATAGAAACAAAAAGTTGGGACACTTTTTTTCTTCTAGTAGGATCGAAAGAGCTCGTGATTCTGAGCAGGAAAAACATAAAATTTACCTGTTTCAGAAAAATAAGTTTTTGGATCTCTTCTCGCGAAAATGCCCAGACAGCAAGTGTGATGAAAAAATCATTAATTAGAATTAAATTTAGGCGACACAACTGCATGGCGTTGCGTCCCAGGGCCGGCAAGTTGTCTCGGAACCATTGCTAACATTCCTTTATTTCCAGCTACCGGCACATTCGCGTGCGTATTCTCCTCATGCGGCGCTCGCCTGTCATCACCGCGAGCGCACACCGAGCATCTACTCCGTGCACACCAGCTGCGTGTACTAGCAGCGAGGCCCCCCGCCGCGCTGTCCCCGGACGAGGCCCCCTCCGCGGCCTCCGTGGCCCCGGTGACGCCGGCGCGCCGGGGCCGCCCGCCCAAGGTAACTCACAGCTGCGTGTGCTGGCAGCGAGGCCCCCCGCCGCGCTGTCCCCGGAGGCCGAGGCCCCCTCCGCGGCCTCCGTGGCCCCGGTGACGCCGGCGAGACGGGGCCGCCCGCCCAAGGTAACTCACAGCTGCGTGTACTAGCAGCGAGGCCCCCCGCCGCGCTGTCCCCGGAGGCCGAGGCCCCCTCCGCGGCCTCCGTGGCCCCGGTGACGCCGGCGAGACGGGGCCGCCCGCCCAAGGTAACTCACAGCTGCGTGTACTAGCAGCGAGGCCCCCCGCCGCGCTGTCCCCGGAGGCCGAGGCCCCCTCCGCGGCCTCCGTGGCCCCGGTGACGCCGGCGAGACGGGGCCGCCCGCCCAAGGTAACTCACAGCTGCGTGTGCTGGCAGCGAGGCCCCCCGCCGCGCTGTCCCCGGACGAGGCCCCCTCCGCGGCCTCCGTGGCCCCGGTGACGCCGGCGAGACGGGGCCGCCCGCCCAAGGTAACTCACAGCTGCGTGTGCTGGCAGCGAGGCCCCCCGCCGCGCTGTCCCCGGACGAGGCCCCCTCCGCGGCCTCCGTGGCCCCGGTGACGCCGGCGAGACGGGGCCGCCCGCCCAAGGTAACTCACAGCTGCGTGTGCTGGCAGCGAGGCCCCCCGCCGCGCTGTCCCCGGACGAGGCCCCCTCCGCGGCCTCCGTGGCCCCGGTGACGCCGGCGAGACGGGGCCGCCCGCCCAAGGTAACTCACAGCTGCGTGTGCTGGCAGCGAGGCCCCCCGCCGCGCTGTCCCCGGACGAGGCCCCCTCCGCGGCCTCCGTGGCCCCGATGACGCCGGCGAGACGGGGCCGCCCGCCCAAGGTAACGGTCTACGATCCAATACTTTAGGAAAAGAACACATTAATTCTTTGTTTGAGGAAACGTGAATCCACGTACGAGAAAACTATAACAAAAAATATTTCCGGCACACGAGAGGTTAAATATAAATTTTGTGATAAATAAATATACAAATAATGCCCTCGCCAATATTTGGACACGGAACCTCCGGCTTCGTAGGCGGGGTCACTGCCTATTAGGCTACGGAGGCTAACGAAGGCGATGAAAGCTACATATATGAAACGAATGTTTATGCCCGCCTACCCCCGCAAACGGAGAGAATTAATGAATGCCTCTCTCGTCTCCAGAAAATTAAATGGCGACACAAGTGTTGTTTTACTGTATGTACGAACCAAAAAAAAATTAAACTTTTATCATCACTAGTAAAAAAATGTTGTTAGATTAAAACCTTATATCAAAATGTTATGATAAATAATTATTACGCAGAGTTATTAAGTAACATTAAGAAAAAAAAATTACACCTGGCGTAAAAGAGATTGCGTATATCTAAAAATGAAAATGATATTGCTTAAACAATATAAATACGCTTATAATGGAAAACCATAGACAACGTTTATAATTTAGTCAACTTTTTAATATGACAGTTATTTATTTGATTAAAATTATAAACTGATAGGTTAAAAAAACTACTATTACCTATTTGTTACAGCTTATCAAAGTGGAGTCGATGGTCGACTTCAAGGATTCAATATTTAACGATGTAAGTATTCTCTATCAGTAATTTTCAATAATTTCTAATGAACATTATCATAATAGTAGTATAAGGTCAATGCGGGTAAGACCGTCTATCAGGAAAGTTCGTCTACCAACTGATTTCCACCCCTAACTCACCAATATAACACGCATAATATGACGGACTTTCCTTACAATTAAAATATGATGGACTTCCCCACACTGGCCTTAACAATATGCACCTTTATATTACAGGTTAAAATCATAAAGGAGGAGTCTCAATTTCTACCCAAGCTAAAAGTGCAGAGTTTGTTCCAATGAACGACGAAGCGGGTGTTGAATACGTAACACAGTGGACATTGTTCCAAATATTGAGCAGGCCACTGGCTAGTTCGTAACTCAGTGGAAGTGAAATAGTAACACAGTGGACGTTAAATAGTTAAGTGTTACATGTAAAAGTTATGGAAGTTGTTAGTAAACTTGAATCTAATAAATAATGAAATAAGGCGTTGAAAGTTGCAGTGCTTTAACATTAATTGTATGCCCTTTTACATAAAAATTGAATGAGAATACATTATAATTCGAGGATCATTTTATATACTTACTTAACTTTTTTGAGTACCTAATGAGAATTGTGTGATGAATTGATGATGTTAGTTCCACAACTAAAGGTATAGAATGAATCCTAAATAAAATAGAATATTTTGAAAATCGTTATTCCTAAATTCTTGCCTTTCTTATGTCCTGAGAAATAAATGTGATTTATTTCAGCGATTATATAATGTACGTGATTATACATATTGTATATACATATGGGTATATTGTAAAAGGGCAAGAACACTTCAGCCATTCTGGCCTTTAAATGAAATCATAATTTAAACTAAATATACTAATGCTTAAACGAATCAACAGGTCGTTATTTTAAATATACATAGGCCGAAGCAAATGCAATAACACAACATGCACTTAATAATATTTTATTATTACATAGTAAGTGTTCAAGTGCGGTACGTAATACAGTGAAGATAATTATGAGTGTAGAAAATACATGTATTCTAAGAATACTTGGTCAAAGATTTGACTTTTTTCTTTTATACATTTTTAATGCAAGTTTTATAAATATCTTAATTATGTGAAGTGTCAGACTATCAAGCTGTTTGAGATTTGATTAGCCAATGTAGAAACATAGTTGCACGTTTGTATTAACATTGAGGGCGCATTTGAATAAAATTATGGAATCTTAATTATTGTAGAGTCGGCATCAAAGATTTTCCATGTTGCGTTTCATACAAAAACATTTGTTGCCGACTGTACCTATACGAAATTCTTGTATTTATCTAAAATTTAAAACTTAATGTGATTTAATGTAAAGCTATTAATAGATTGTTTAAAGTAATTTTTAAAATGTAATGTAAGTCGAGAAATACTGGATTGAATAATTGTACAGAAGTACATTGTCACAAGTACAGATTTTAGTTGCACATCTTTTGGTATTACTTTTTACACTTAAGCAATGTACAGTTTCTACAGATTGGAATACTTATATCTTAAATACCTCTAATTTCCTAATGTTTTAGGGAACTGAGGAACCTTCACACATTCTGTTCTGCTTTGTTCAGCTAATCAAGCGAGTACCTAATGTACTTTTTCTTAAATGTAAATATTATTCCTTGCTCTAAATGTTCATGAGTTAGAACCTTTCTGTCTTATGCAATAGGATAGTCAAATAAATAATAAGACGCACAGTGGTAAAATGTAGTAACTCTCTTTTAACCTTATCGCCGTCACGTCAAAGAAACGTGTCACTCACGCCAAGCAACAAATTGCAGCATTTTATTACTTAATATCCACTCGTTGGGCTTGAAATATTCTGACTTCATATTAAGTCACTGTAGGCGAAAGGGTTAACAGCTGTACAATAAAAAAAAAAGTTAAAATTTTGATTTTTCTGTAGTCTGCGTTCAATACTACATTTGATGGGTCCATGGAAAGAACATAATTATCTCATACTGGTGCATTCCACGAAAAAGTCCACCGATGTCCCGTACGAACACGGTTTTTCTTAAAATTGTGGGTTTATCGAAGTTCTCTTTTGTGACTAGACGAGTCCAAAATTTCTCAAAAATATATATAATAACTAATAACTCGGAAGGAACCTCAAATTATTTAAATATACACGCGTTTGTACGGGACAGCCCGTGGAATGCTCCTACTGAATACAAATTTTATAAGACAAAACCTTACTGTTATTAGCGTAAAGACTAGATTATGTTCTTTCGTGGAACCTTCATGTGATACAGGTGGCTTATGATGGTACCGTTTTATCTATTTATCGTGCTACGCATCGCTTTCGCATTTACATACTTGTTAGAACATGACGGCAACAACGACAAACTATTAAACACGGTACCATCATAAGCCTACAGAGACAAGTATAAAATGTACAGATATAATTATTTGATCACTCTGACTGCTACAAAGTATTTGACACTGCGCCAACACATTTAACTGACAATTCGTGCACATTATTTTCATTACAATAAGGGTCACGAATAGCCAGATATTTTTTAAATAATTGTACACGTTTATTACCTCTGTGGGTCTTTATGTAGTTAGGATAGGCTAAGGTGCAAATGTTCCTATGAGTGTTAGAGTATCCGAGTAGTGTATGATGTGTGTACAGTCGACCATTTATAGTTCTAGCCTTGTTAAGTGTCACAGTATTTCGGAGATTTTTCTATTAACATACAAGTACGGTATCAAAATATACATATTTCAATTACTTGGTGTATTATTGCGAAAAAATTAGATAGTGTTTTCGATGATTTCTTCAGTAGCGGAATCGAAGGAGTTTGAGTCATCGTTGTTTGCTCTTCTCTGTTCTGGAAATAAGATATATTTTTAATTGATGCCCTGACTTGATGATGGTCGTTATACATTTGGTATAATTATAGTGAAGGCGGGCACCAAGTCACTCATACTAACAGTACTAAGTAAGTGAGCATATTTGTGACTTTTTACCTCGTCGCCAAACTAATATCTCTGTGCAAATATTGGAAGCCAGTGAAGCGACAGGGCCCGAAGTGAGAGCGGGGCGTAAAAATATGGATGGGTATACTGTGCTATACTTGCATAGGCATAAGTATTTGTGGATCTTAACCTGGTCGTCAAATGAACGCGCTGTCGCTGCAGATACTAGGAGTGGAGATTTTAGTTTGGTGACTAGGTAAAACCCATAATACATATACTCACTGTCTGTACTACGTCGCCAAACTAATATCTCCAGTCCGAGAGTCGGCAGTGACAGAGCATAAGGCACTGGTCTCACCGCGAGCTACTAAGCTATGAACTATCGGCTATAAACACGAACAAAAGATACGCTCTCCGGTGTAAATAAAAGAGACACGGCGATACTCGCCCGGCGGTGATAGCTGATAGCTGGGCGAGTATCGCCGTGTCTCTTTTATTTACACCGGAGAGCGTATCTTTGTTCGTGTTTATAGCCGATAGTTCATAGCTTAGTAGCTCGCGGTGAGACCAGTGCCTAAAGAGCACTTTAAAGATTACAATATTTCAGAGTGCTTAGCCAAGTTTCCAATCGCTAACTCTCAACCGTCAATCGTGTACGAAAGGCAACTAACCGTCTCTGTCGCACTAATAAGAAAAAATTACGAAGACGGAAAACTACGATACGCTACGGAGCGTTAGCGATAGGCAACTTGGCTAACCTGATACTTTACCTCGTCGCCAAACTAATATCTCCAGTCCCAGTATAGGCAACGACAACGCGTAAAGTGAGAGCAGCGCTTGAAAGGCGGGTGCCACATCGCTGAGACGAACCGCGCTGAACATGGCGGCACTGGCACCGCAGCTTGGCCGCTCGGGTAGCGACAGCGTGTATAGAGAGACATTTTAAAAGCGGATCCCACACATCAGTCACACATATCCCACTAAGGAATTTGTGAGTCTGTACTACGTCGCCAAACTAATATCTCCAGTCCGAGAGTCGGCAGTGACAGAGCATAAATAGCACTTTAAAGATTACAATATTTCAGGGTGCTTAGCCAAGTTTCCAATCGCTAACTCTCAACCGTCAATCGTGTACGAAAGGCAACTAACTGTCTCTGTCGCACTAATAAGAAAAAGTGACAAAGACGGAAAACTACGATACGCTACTAAGCGTTAGCGATAAGCCAACTTGGCTAACCTGATACTTTACCTCGTCGCCAAACTAATATCTCCAGCCCCAGTATAGGCAACGACAATGCGTAAAGTGAGAGCAGAGCTTGAAAGGCGGGTGCCACATCGCTGAGACGAACCGCGCTGAACATTGCGGCACTGGCGCCGCAGCTTGGTCGTTCGGGCACCAGGCGGCGCGCGGAGCGGCTTTGGACCCCCGCTTCCACTAGCCGGGTGGCACTGGATACAAGTGAGAGGTTATAAAACTGTAAATCATCAAATCGTCACTACTTTGAAAAATCACGTATCTCATAATTCATAGTAGAAATGTAGTAAGTCTACATGTAATATACATTACGACGGTTTTCTCTTGGCTTATTTTTTAAGTAGTGACAAAATACCAATTCAGACTGCCATATTTTTCCGCCCTTTGACTTAAAATTTGGTTTTTAGTACAGATGGTGCCTTTTTTAGGCTCTAGTGCGAGAAGTGGCTCATTTTACGTCAGGTCCAAAACTTCGGAGGGCCTTCTGTACTAAAAAGCGTCGTACGAGACACGTGCAAAAAGGAAATTCGTAATTCGTGTCGATTTAAAACACTCCCTTCGGTCGTGAAAATATCGCCACTCGTTTCGGATTTCCTGTTTTTCGCACTCGTGTCGTAATGTACTATTCAAAGTAAAGGTTTCTCAGGCTCCGAAAAATTAAATGTCGGTCGTCAGTCACAGCAGTGTGGTACAGTCAGTCAAAACACTACTTAACTATTCTACGCTTGACTGTCCCAGAATAGAGCCGATTATTAGGCCTTATTTTTAAGTTTTTAACTGATGTTACATAAAACACCGATGAACTGGGGGTTAGGTTACCAAGACGTACTAATGCGATTCAGTTTAGGTTCCGGGAAAGGGAAAGCGATATACGACTCGTATAGCCTTGTCACTACTACGCATTACTACGTCATGGTAACCCCCCTAGTCTGTACGAATCGTATGTAGATACTAATTCCACTTTTTGCCATTGTGATGAATCTTAAATTCGTTATCAATCATCATCCGTTAAACACGCTTTTATTGCCATAACGCTATCGTTATGGCAATAAAAGCGTGGCGCGTGGCTAAAAGCGCCTCTATAGGCGTGTTCAGATATTTTTGAGCGCTCCGGACACTACGATATATCGGATGACGACTGTAAAATCAAATTCTGATCATTGAACTTACCCGATCCTAAGCATCTCCTTGAGAGGCGTGATCTGAGACACTGCCAGGAAGGGGCTCTTGGTCGACATGTACTTGATGAAGCCGAGGTTGCACTTCTCATCTTCTAGAAACGTCTTCTGGATTCGGTCGAAGCCTGCTGTCTGTTCCACGTGGAACGCAAACATGCCCTGCGGTACGGTTTGTAATTAATACCGAAGCCCGGATCTGTAGGCTGTAATTTGGGCTTGTCCAATAAACACGTCATTCGATTTTGGCTTGTTTTGGCCCCCCCATCCCCATGGTGATATTTGGTGATGTTTTCAGGACCCCCCCCCCCTCTAGCCAATATGACGTGTAATTTTTTGCCAACTGAAGTAGTCCTTTTAATAACACTTAAATTTACGTACCTACTTGTTTGCTAACAACGAGGTAAATGGTCGCGAAGGTATGATGCTGTTCAGCAGATTCAAGAGTAACAAAAAATTACACGTGATTTGTCCGATGAAACACCCTATGGTGATAATTGGTGATTTTTTTTCTTGACCTCCCCTCCCCTCCCCCGATTCAGTATGACGTGATTAATGGACAAGCCCCCTACCATGAGTTGGAAAGAATAGGATACGTTAGGTTTTACTCGATACGTAACGCATTCTATCGCGCTCGCTCTGGCATATTGGGGCGAGCGCGTTGGCCTGCTTTTCGTATCGATACTTACCATGACTTTGCAAGTATCGTGCAAAGTTACCATGACTTTGCAAGTATCGTGCAAAGTCATGGTACGGCTACAGCGGGCCCTACCGTGAACTCCGAAGTTCGCAAATTTCGGGGATTTGTCTCTGTCACTCTAATGACGCCTTTGATGGTGTGACAGAGAAATTTGCGAACTTCGGAATTCGCAGTAGGCCAGCAGACGTTGGTTCGCGATCGTACGATAAGGTCAACTTGGCGGTTGGCCACTAAATTGCGTTTGATTTGGTGGCCAACCTTTTGGGGATCACCTCAAGGGGGTGGGGACCACAAATTGTGACATATCGTAAGGTAAAGGTACACTATGCCGGGATAGTACATTATGCCGTGATATTTTGATTTTTGTCGTAAAATAAGGAAACTATCATTAAACTCATGATTTAAATAAATACTTCATAAATTATAGCTCATAATCAACCGATAAACACAATTATAAGACATACTTAATCAATTCTAAAGCAGTGAGGCTCTTCCGAATCCGTTAGTCCTAACCAAACTGTAGTTCCATAGGATCGTGTAGTCGGCGAGCGTAAGGAGGCAGTGGGAACGTCGTAAGGTTTCTCTGACATGTTGATAAGTTTATTTGGACTAAATTTGTAAAACTATTGCCGTGTAGTTATTAACCAAAGTTTTCAATTATTTTTCATGTCAATATAAAGCATATTTTAATGAAAATAGTCTATTTCATGATTCCCGTAATTATGTTCACAAATCAGATGCAATGAACGTAATTGCGGGAGTATCACGGAATAACGGAAAATCAGACATCAATGTTTTCTTCAATCATTTATAATTGAGGCTACATTTTTTCATAAATTTGATGTAAATGGGTATATTCATGACTAAAGATGACAGTGACGTAATTCCGGTATATGATTATTTTTCAATTTCAGTGTTATTTTCAAGCCCAAAGTTAGTGCTCGTTACGTCATAAGTACGAAGTAATGGAGTATAGTATCAACAATAAATGTCTTATATTTGTAAAAACAATGCACCAAAGTAAAACATGTCCGTGTTATTCTCACAATTATTATACTACCTTCCAGTCTAAGACGAAGTTTTCTCGATTTTTCTAATTTAAGATATTTTTTCCGACTCCCGTAATAATGTACAAGAATTTTCTTCTTATGTCTGTTATTCCGGTATATGAGGAATAGTAAAAAAAATATACAAATATTAATAAAAAACATTACAGGAAAAGGGGGCTATTGGATTATTAGGGTTTGTTAATTGAATAGAAGCCCTTACAGTAACAACATGACGGTTCGTAAGTCCGTCCGTTCATCCATCAGTCTGCCTGTCTATCGGTCTACGCTATAGCTCAGTTAGTAACATTCATATTTGGATTAGGGGTATTAATCACGCGCAAAAAAATTAAACGTAAATAAACCCTAAAAAATGCAATATACATATATCCTATATGGTAGTTATATACTTATGTATGCTATGCATGCATATATTTTATGAAGAAGATTGCTTTATCCAAACGTGTACCTACACGTATAACACTATTTGGGTACCTACCCAAATAGTTTCATAAGACGTTAATTTTTTTTTTTTTTTATTTATGTTCTTTCAATTATAAATGTGGATAAATGATTTCAATAAATAAATAGCAGGAAAAAGTCTTACAAAATCCAAGTCTTTCATTCAACATTTTTTATTTTGATATTTATAATTATAAAGAATCAAATTTATTAATCTTACAAAATTACGATATTTTTTTCTTATTATGACACGATTGTAATAAATTTTAATTCTATTATTTTAATAGAATACTTGAATAATGCGACCTTACGAGATATCACGTAATTATGTGCAACGACTCACGGAATTGAAGCATGCGCCAAATTTTTACCACGCAATTACGGACAAACGAAGAGTTTAGCAAATTTGCGATTATTTCCATAATTAAAAAGCTATGGGGCAAAATAATGTCTCATATCCATCTTATAAGACACGTCTACAAAATAAAAATGATTACACACCTAGAAGTTTCGTATTTTTAAAATAACCCACAATCAAAGTCAAAAGTGCCTTAGTATACCGCAATATGGTACATTTGCCTTAACAGGGGGGAGGGAGGAGTCCCATGTTTGGGACCTCACAATCCTCACATTAATGAATACATGAAGATGAAAGAGTGAATCCAAAATCCTTGGACGGAGGAAGAATAAGTGTTTAGTATTTTTTTTAATATTGTTGATTTCCTCTTCGTTAATTTTATAAATCATTTTAAGGAATCCTAATAAAAAGCTAGTTTCAAAGTTATGTTGTAATTTTTACCTTCCTGTACTAAAAATCTAAATGTAATGTCACACTAAGGGGGGAGAGTGTAGTTAAACGAAGTGTGACAAGGGGGGAGGGAGGAGTCAAAAAGTAAAGAAATTGGTGTGACGTAATTAATGGATGATCCCTTGTTAGCATCTATACACAGTCGCATGGTGACGGTACTAAGAATATACTTGTCACCACCCCAACTCTCCTCGTAGGTGTCGTAGGAATCGGCTAAGGGATTGAAGTGTCACAGAACAGTGAACATTGACATGTTTTTATTGATACTACTGCGATCGGTAATCCCCTTGTCCAGCTTGGCGATTACCTATCGGCATTAGGTACCTCCCAAATGCGCCCAGACGCATAGGTAATAAGAGAGGGCTATGTCCATCAATGCAATGAGATAGGCTGATGATGTGATACACAGTGGGAAACCAAGGTAGATACGCTAAGTATTTACGATTATTGATTACCTCTCTAACTTTTCGTATGCCATCTTCGACGTTCAAGTAAGCCTCCTGCGAATGAATTTTTCGAGCGAGGAGGCTGTGAATCGGGCGCGTTTCGTGCTGCAGAAAGTAAAATGAATGGTACTTATTTCTTAGAATATAACTACTAGTAAGTACCTAAGTAGTTTGAGGCAACTGGCATCACATGTCCGGGGTCTGATTGTTCAAAACTGTCATGTGTAGGCGCACGATCAGTGACTTAAAAAAGTTCGTCTCTTGACCAGGGGCTCATCACATACCACATCGATATATCTGATGGCGACTGTACCAGGGGGTGCCTAGTCCTAGGTACATCAATTCAGTGTAGCCACTGGCTTTGAAAAATAATTAGAAATAAAATATGTCTGTGCTCTAAACTCAGTCTAAAGCTGTTTACTTACATTTGCAATTTTTGAAACAAAGTTTGTTTTAGGAGTTACAGCTGCGACCATACATAATTTTTCGTAGAGTTACAGATATTTGCCTCTCACTAATAGTTCCGTCTCAAAACTTGCTTGGTATAACTGGACGTATTTAAGGAAAAAGGACCCAATCTGCAAGAATCTGTCAATAAAATTTAAATCTTATATCAAAAGGAAGTTATTAATCTCAGTGACAAACACAGGTTGGATCCTTTTTCCTTATACAAATACAAATAATTTATTCAAACGTAAGCACATGTTTACAATTTTCAAGCGTTATCCAGTGGGCTCCAAACTAGGCTGAGCTTAACTACCTAGGTACGTCCAGCTTTAAACTCAGCTTGTTTTCCGAGGGGCCGCACATAGTGTGCCACTAAGAGGGATAGACATAGTCACTTACTACTAAGACGAAAGTGCCACACAGGCACTTAGTGACGTATTCAACACATTTGTCTGGCACTTACATTTAGTATCTAATGCACACACACACAAAAAATAGTGGCACAGTGATAAGGACGGACGATTATCGTTCCTTTTCACTTCCACTAGTAAAAAGTTTCATAAGACCATCCCTTTCGTTCTTGCTATTATTATAACGTTGTCAAATCCATATTAATCCTACATTCATGTTGTTTTCAGACGCAACTATTGGTAAAAGTGAAAAGTTGCGTCTCAACTTTACAGCCAGCGTCCCTACCGCGAAGCACGAACTTCGAAATACGCAAATTTGTCTCTCACTCTATACTCTGTTTGGTTTGGTGTTTAAAAAAAGGTAAACAATCTTGCAGTATCATTTTATTGAAAAGTACGAGTAGAAAATAAGTTTTAGCAAATATACATAATATAACAAGGAAATACAGTGATTTACATTGTTTTTGATTCATCAAGTAGGTACCTAGTTTTGATTTTTATATGTATTTTTCAATAAAAAGATACTGCAAGATTGTTTACCTTTTTTTAAACACCAAACCAAACAGAGTATAATGAATAATGACATTAATGACGCCTTCGTTGGAGTGACAGAGAAAAATGCTCGAAATTGAAGAATTTCAATTTTCGCTGCAGTACTCGTAGGCCAGTACAACAATAAGGTCGAGTTACATAGATACCCCAAACATCTGCCGCGCGTACACCTGGTCCTGCGAGCCGCACGCCAGCGGCGACGTGAGCAGGGTGTCCACGCTATTGATGTCGTTGGCGGGCGACTGCAGCAGCGCTACTACGTTGGCAGAGTACGCCGTGTACAGGAACATGTAGGCCATGAGGCCTAGGAGTAGGATCTGGCGGCCTGTTAATCAATTTAGGCCTAAATTGAAGTTTTGCAGAAAGCCATCAACTTATGGCGTAGTTAAGAGAAAACATGGATTCTGTTCGTTAACTGTGGTCTAATCGCCACTATAGGTATATTATAAAAAAAAAATCTGTAAATTTAATAGCGCTAACTGATGTGATGTGCAATTTGAAGGCAAACGTTTTGAAAAAACTATTTGACAAATGTTCCAAGCAAGTGCATAACTGCCATCTAATTATCTAGAGCATTTTATTAGAGTAAAATTCATTGATAATACAACAGAAAGAAGTTTCTCAAAAGTACTATCAACAAGATTGAATCCTGACTCTCCATAGAACCTTGTCACAGCAACGTTGAAAGTGAAATTTACGAAAATTGCTACAATTTTTAACGTCACATTACATGGTTCAATGGTGGGTCAGGCCTGCAACCGCGAACACCGAAATTCGTAAATTTCGGGGATTTGGTTCTGTTAACCCGGCGGGAGTGTGGCAGGGTATCTCATACCCTGCGTTTGACTTATGTCAATATATTTAGAGTTTATTTTTGTTTAACTTTTTTTCACCACACTCTCGCCGGGTTAAGGCGAAGGCGTCATTAGTGACAGAAAATCATCGAAATATGCTAACTGCGGTGTTTGCTGTAGCAGGCCAGGATTCAATTGAAGTTGATACTTGATAGTACATGAAACAATGGATACTACAGGATCAAGAAATAAAACCAACAAGTTAGTTGTCCAGTATATTATAGCTTAGTACAATCTCTGGGGCGGGCCCATGGTGGATTTCATATGCAAAGAGCGCACGTTTTGCCAGTGCTTCTTCAGCAGCGATACCAGGAAGTTGATGGACAGATGCACGTTCTGTGCCAGCTCGTCCGGGGTCATGTCCACATGGCCCACGGCCACTGACAGACAGAGTACCTGAAATGGAATTTATCACGTTAATATACTGTAGTTAGTCCTGCTGAAATATGATACATATAAATAAGTTATCAGTGAAAGTTGGTCATCAAAGTATTTTCATTAGATAATACATGCAAATTTTAAACATCATTTAGATCCCTAATTTCCTTTTGGTTTGATTCACCATTTGAAAGACCCTGTGGTCATTTCTCAACTGTAGGGGAAATTGCAATTCCACCTTGATTTAAATATCAAATTACAATCATAAGATGTGCATCATCCTAATGCTGTGACAATAAAATTAAATAGTGAATTTAGAATTCATAGTGTACGAACCAGAATAAAATTTTATTAGACTTTTGGGCGGTAGAAGAATAAGATTGTTTACAATATAGACTTTGAATAAGATCAAGTTAAATTATATTGTAATTAAACTGTGAACCATACACTGTCCAAATAATAGTTTGAAATATTATTACCTTCTTCATCTGGAACTTGATGGTAGCCTTGACCTCATCAATCTTCTGCGTCATGGACTCCTGGTGGGAGAGGAGACCAGGGAACTTGCCGGCTTTGTTCAGACCGGGGCCCAGCAGACGCGGGATCTGTTTGATCAGGGACTCGGATGCCAGGAAAGCATCATATCTGGAAGGAACACTTTAATGAGTACATGTCACAACTACAACAGTTATTCACTATTGAAACTATAATATTTAAGTCTTCCTAAGGACTATCATTCCTGTACAAGTTGTATATTACCAGTGTGCAACATTTTTAGAGACAACATGAACTTATACAACCAAATAAAACTTTAACACAAATTTGATTATTTGTTGGAATCCAGAATTTCAAATATTAGAATGTATGGATATTTTATGACAGTAAATACTCTTTATGTCCACTTTTATGCACCACCACAAGTTTTATACACACAGTACTGATTACTGTATATTACTGTCAGTTTGCAACTTTTAATTCATTCACATATGAATAACTGACCGACATCTAATCTAAGTATATTACAAAGTTGACTGAAACAACATATATATTTTACATTGAAAGATTGATAAAGACAAACTGCATACACTTACTTCTTAGCTAGTTTCTTGACAAGCTTCTTGTTCTTGTTAAGCTTCTTCAGTGCCTCGGCATCCATGCACGGTACATCCAGGTTCTTGGCCTCGTCACAGTGCTGCTGGTCTCCCAGAATGCACACCTGCATCTTCGGCCGGGGGATGTACTTTAGCCTGAAAATATATCAACTGATATAAATGTCCACAAAGTTTTATACCTAATTCCTTTTAAAAATATTATGTGTATCAGTTTGTCAAGATAGTCATCAAAGTATTTTCATTAGATAATACATGCAATTTTTAAGCATCATTTAGGACATGGGCTGTTTAGAACCTGTTTTAGGTGAAATTATTAAAAAGGACTTTGACAGGTGCATGAAACTAGTAATCAAAGGCTTACCACTCCTGTATAACCTTAAAGTTAGTCGGAGAGCCAAGGCTCGCCTACCCGATATTTAAAGACTCTGGGTGGAGTCCCGTCAGGTATCGACCCGACTCCCTGTATTTAACCACTCTGGTGGCCGCAAAGCGACCACAAAAATGTTTAGTACAGGTAAACGTACTTGACGGTGCCAGAGAAACGCTTGTCCTTTTGGGGGTCATAGTTCTTCAGACCGATTTGGATTTCAACTGTCTCCAGGAAGCGGCGCTTCTTGTCCTTGGACGCCTGAAGCACGGCGTTGCCGCACTCATAGAGCGTATCACGAGATACTTTCGACCTAAAATAAAATGTGAACAGGTTAGGTTTATAGGTTATGTTGCCAACGTGTTTCACAAATGATAGTTAATTGTAGAAATTATACTGTAAATAATAATTCTACAATTACATACAACTTTAAGCCTATTTATAGATATAGAAAACTTGGATAATTCACAAAAAAACGAAAAATACTTACGACATTGTCGACGAATTAACCACTCCTTACGAAAGTGACAACCGAAAGAAAGAAGAAACGCGGAATGACGGAAGTGGGGATACGAAACGCGTCAATGTTTTTTTTCGGCAATGAATTCCAGTTTTTTTGCCTAATGACAGTATCGTTCGAATGTTGGTAGCATTGAATGATCTACTTATTTTATACGAAACGACGTACGTGTGTTGACATTTGTTGGACAAAACAACTTGACAGCCAGAAAAAGGCGGCTAATACTTGTTGGGTGGCTGTTGCGCACCGAGCATAGGGTTTTCTCGAAAACATATACCACAAGTTGGCGCCACTTAGCCGTAAGGTCCCGCTAAGAAACACAATTATCTAGCCCCAACGAAAAATTAACTAGAAGGTATTTTTTTTTTAAATATAATTTTATTAACTCATACAAAACATTTTTAGACAAGTTTCTGGACCTGACACCTCAGTGCTGCCGCCCTGGTGAATGTCATTTCAGAAAGCCCTATTGTGCGGCTCGTGGTTTTTCTTACCGCGAAGTGCCAAGTTAGTTTACTATACCATTCGTCAGTTCAAAGTAAAAATATGTAAGCAAACTTGCACTTTGTGATGAAGTCTTAAAATATAGTTTAAAAATTATGTACCTTATACTTAATTGAAATTAAACTGATGAAGAAACACATCCCTTAATGGGGCGTAGTTCTGCAAAAAGGAACCAATCCACACGAATTTCTCATTTTAAATATTGACTTTTTTGTTTTGATTTAAGGTCTTAATTAGAATATCAAATTCGCGTGGATTGGTTCCTTTTTGCAGAACTATGATATTTTTTCTGCCACCAGGCGGCGCTACCTAGGCTTCAGGTCCAAACAGCTGCCAGATTCATAAGTACTGAATATAAAATACCAAAATTCTATTGTATTTGGAAGTAGGGTAAAATCACCAATAGATGAACAGTTAAGCAACTTTCCCAACTTTAAATATTTTTTTCTATATGATGTAACTCATATTCATAAATTTTCATTTTTTTATATGATTCCGCATTTAATTGAGTTTAGAATAAGTTATTTTCGTGCCTCGTATTAAACTTCAGTAATTTTATAAAAATAATTATATTAGAAAAGTACCCAAATTCACCAATAGTTGAACAAAGTGCCCTATCACTGAACAATTTGACTCCAATAGATGAACCAGCATAATTGCAATATAGCGAGACCAATATATGAACGCCAAAACTCCAATAGATGAATAGAGCATAGTAAAAACGTCGATTTCTTAGATAAATTAATTGTATTTAACCTTATGAACCTTCTTTTAATGAAATATAAACACGGTGTACATTGTGTAACAATCTCATCTCTAAGAACAAAAGTTTAACTTTTCCCAAATTCAACCGTTCAATAAAATCAGTTGGTTCATGTTTTGGACACCGCATCAACGAAATGAACGAACTAAATTGATTCGAATTCATTTATTGGAATCCAACCCAAAAGATGAACCAGTAAATTTTCCTAGTTCACGTTTTGGACAGCGATTCTTGAGTTGAACAATCCCGTTTCCATACAAAAGTAAATTACTTTAAAACGTGTTAGACGAAAAAAAGGTCGTTCATCTTTTGGTCTAAAAATCAACTATAAAACTGATTGTAATTTTATATATAAATATTACATCTAGCTATTTTATTATAATTTACACAAGCATTTGAAAATTCGAGCCTTTGCCCAAAAGTTGACCGTCGTTCATCTTTTGGCCCGAACACACAATATTGGAACCATAACTTGACCAGCAAATATCTCATAAAATAAATTAAAAAAAACTATTCTTTATAATATACACAATAGAGATATTAGTCTAAAATCTATACTGAAGTTAATCAAGGAAATAAAAGCCATATTCGATTTTTTACGTAATTAAAAGCTTAAATTTTTGAGGGCTTTTCTTAATAAGGATCCCATATAAAACGCAATTTTGGCGCGAAGCGCAAACTCGACGACCGCTCACTGACTCGTGTGGGGCTTAATTGTCTGGGAATTCGCATGCGACACTCGATATAGTGCTGCCGCGTGTGAGAAAAATACTCCCAGGCGTGTAAAATTATTCTTGATTTAATTATTTGCATTTTTAGACCTATCAGTCAACTTCTGGGTGGCAGTCATCTATTGGTGCTTTTACCCTATATTGATTTTTTTAATGGATCACAACTAGAAAACGGTCGCCGAACTGTCGAAAGTCATTGCTACGAAAGAAAATTACTAGAACTTTGTAAATTTAATGGGAATTGATTTGGAACTGTTTTTTTATTTGTTTTAGAAAACAACATTGCTAAACTAATGATTTTTAAGAATAAATAAACATAAAAATATTAAGGAAATTATTCACGTACATTGTATGTACCTAATATATGTATTTATTTTGGCAGTTGGTTTGACCTTACGCTACCGTGCTCACCGTGCTGCCATCTCACCGCCTCATAGTGGCAGAAACAGTATCAATCAAAAACCCTCATTAAGCTTACCGTGGGACTAGGTCGATCTGTGTAAGATTTTCCCATGACATTTTATTTGTTTATTAACTTACTGGCCAACGAAACAGGATCGGATGCAGTCCCTTGTTGAAAAACCAAGCAAAGCGTATCAAATAACCCATCTGACAATTTTTGATGCCATGACGTGTTCTCGTATCCCTTCTGTGAACAGTAACAAAAATAATGAATTATTGATAATTTAGTTCTTCAATTTTCATTTTTAAACTATATTCCGACTTACAATGCGATCCTCTCGAAAATAAGAGAAAAATAATGTTGATGTAGATATAGCTATCAGCACCACAAATGAAAGCCAAACCCCGATGCTAAACGGGAGAATGTAGATATTAGTTACCGACGCGAGTGCCGGTTTTTTGAAGACGAACATAGCTTCAATATTAGAGGGTGTTACGATGTATTTTATATATTTCGATCGGTCTTTATGTAACACCATACATGATCCTGTGGAAAGTTAAGGGCGTTAGTCACTTGAAAAAACTTAAGTTATAAACCATTTTACAGCATTTATCAAAAAGTTTGTACCTAGGTACATTTGGACCACGTCTTAGATACTAAAACTGGCCAAGTGCGAATCGACTCGCGCGCGAAGGGTTCCGTACCATTATCAATTTATTATTAAAAAAATACAGTTAAATCAATCTACCTCAAAAACTATAGGAGATAATTTAATCAAACCAAAAATCGTTGATAGAGTTTATTAATGTGCATAATATATATTTTTTTTAAAATTTTATATCGCGTAGTTTAAAAAATAGAGGGGGGACACATTTTTCAGACTTTGAGAGCAGATATCTCGAAAACGATTTGATTTAATATTAATAAGATTTATAAACCTTCATATCATTTTCAAAGACCTTTCTATTAATACCTTACATGCTTATGTACAACTAAAAAAATTTTTCTATTCCTCAGTTACATGTATGGAGGGCCCCCAACTCAATGGTTTTTTTTACAATTTAGTATCATAATCCTGTAGCAGTTCATACAACACATATCCTTACCAAATTTCGTTACTGTGGCATTTATAGTTTCCGAGTAAATCGGCTGTGACAGACGGACAGACGGCAGACGGACAGACGGACAGACGGACATGACGAATCTATAAGGGTTCCGTTTTTGCCATTTTGGCTACGGAACCCTAATAAAAAATGGTAGGCTGGTAGTCAATGATGTCCCAAAGTAGTCCCAAAATGTTGGTATGAAAAATTCCTTATTTCTTGTTAATCTCCATTTGGTAACAAATAATTAACTTTCACACAAAATTCCTGCGACATTTTGGGAAATGTGGTGGATCTTGCTCAGCATAATTGACTTGACCTGCCTACAATTTTTTATCAATATCCAACGTGATCCTTGCTCGAGAAAATTGCTTGTAAAAACCAAAGATATAAAATATTTTTAACCTGCTATATCGGCCCGTCCGTCCTGCATCTCACGGACGATGCCGTCGTACCGACCGTCCGGTTGCAGGTAGCCCCAAGTAGAAGTCCGGTTCAGCACTTTGGTCCCGTTTACCCACTCTACGAGATGTGTACACATGTAGTATACTAATTTCGTCAAGGTATCGTGCTCGCGGTTCCTGAAGAGATATCATGAGCAAAGTTTCGTGAACTCTGGTTTGTTTGAGACTTAAAAAAAAAATTGGGCGATGCCTGCGACCATATATAACATGGACGTCTAACGCCAGCTCAAAAATGCCCCCAAAACCAATTGTTCAATTGTGCCAAGATGGACAGGACATAGCACTTTTCTTAACACCGCGCATATTTCGGCGCAACGTCTTTGACTAATGGATATAGAATATAGCCAATCAAAACTTAGATGGACCAATCACAACTATTTTCAAATGGCGGTTTAAGTTTTTATAGGTTGATATTGAAATTAATTACTGTGATACATTGAAGAGGGGGCGACAGTTGTCAACTGACCGTTTATAAAAGACAATTTAGTAAGGCGTGCGGCTTCCATGTTTTATTTGTTCGTAGGACGATGCTTACATATAGTCTGAAAATTCTTCCAGGGACCGGTTGAAGAGTATGACGGACACGACAACAACATCCGCGCCCTCCAGATTGCGCCGACGCATTGCCGCTGGCGCCGGACGCGGCCGGTCGAAGCCGGTCGGCGTCCACACTCCGATATCCTCCCATATCAAGGGGAGGTGGGGTTTTATTTTATACACTGGAAAGAGATGGCTAGTCAATTAATCTTCTGCAAGGTTGATATCTACCGCGCTCTTTAATAGAAATTGCAAAACTAATATCATTGGTTTTGTAAGTTAAGTGAAGTCTAAGATCAGCCGTATGCCTGTAAGTTCTTACGTAAGATATAGGGACGGAGCTATACTAAGGAATGAGAGTACCTTTTTTCCTTAGTATAGCTCCGTCGTCCCTAATAACTTACGTAAGAACTTACAGGTGTACGGCTGGTCTTAATCTATTTTTTTCTGCTTCTGATGTCACTAACCTAATCTATTGGGGTTCAAACAAAGGGTTCAAATAAAACTGAAATAATCTAAAGTGGCGATATATAAAAACCAAGAAGCTTAATTAAAGTACTTAAACCAATCTAAAAATGTTTAATTTGTCTTTTTGGGTTCTGTCTTCCACTCTTCCCTCATCAAATCATTACCTTAGTAGTTTTAGGTACATTGGGAAGGGTTTACAATAATTATACTTACTCTGACACTGGACGACGCAGCGTGGAAACGCCCCCACATGATGGAGCGACGACCTGGGTCGCGTTTTATAAAGTTACAATTTGCAATTTTGCTGTTTGCCTCTCTTTCTTGCCAATATGTGCGTGCGTTAGAGAGGCAAACAGCGAAATTAATTAAAATATAATGTTGTGTCCTTTATTATGTAAGTAATATTTATGATTGTAGAAATACTGTATCGACTTGTTTTGACGATGTTATATTAGATGATTGTGTCTTTAGTCCATATGGGCTTCACTGAAAATCAGCGTCACGTAGTGAATTTCACTGCGGGGCATCATGCTGAGTGAAGACCTTTTAGCGCAATTCACTGTACACACGTAAATTGTTAATTTAACCAAACAAATATTGTTTTGTGCTAATAAACATTTCTTATTCTTATTCTTAAATTGTAAAACGTAACTTTATAAAACGCGACTGGATGCGGGCGGCTCACGACCGGTCCTTGAGGCACTCTCTGGGGGAGATTTATGTCCAGCAGTTGACATCACTTGGCTGATGATGATGATAATACGTACTCTAACCTGAATACAAACGAGCGTAATTTCTTCCTTGGAATACAACATAAACTTCTGTGCTAACATCAATGTAGGAATTAGCGAAGCGATTTTCGATGTGTCGTTTATCATTGTCTCCAAAGTTTAAATAATTTTCGGCATCCACAAGAATCAGTAGCCATCGGCTTGGACTCTTTATTGATCCATCCTCGATAGCCTGCAATATTGGAAAGGTAATGTAATACTAAGTATTTAATACGGTATACTCTTGGGTCGTCACATTCGTTTTTCGTCACGTTCCTAAATTTGTCCGATTCTGCTTTCGTCACCCATTCTTCATTCGTCAAGTTAGTCTGCAGTCATTGTCTTTGACCATAATAAGTTGTTGACCTTTTTCTTATTTCGACTCGATCGTTTTTTGTCATTTCGGTTTTGGTCATATCATATTCTAAGTCGGTACCGACTTACTTAAGACTATGAAAACATACGAAAAACATAGATTTAACAGCGAACACGCCGAAAGAAAATTATGACGAGTTAAGAACGAGACGGATTAAGATAAGATGAACAATAAATTTGACCGAAGATGAGAACGACCATCGACGATCGTGACGAATAAAGAATGGGTGACGAAAGCAGACTCGGACAAATTAAGGAACGTGACGAAAAACTAACGAGACGACCCAAGAGTATACCTTTAATACGATTTAGTGTTTTGTTCTTTAACTACGGCCTCTACATAAATAGGACGACACCTATTCAAATCAACACCTCTTCCAAAGTGTACGAAGTAAAGGTGCATTTACACCAAACGAGTCTTCGCTCATTCTATCCCCCACTCTACGAAATCAACGAATTTCGACGAAATAGGTTTTGTCTAACG
Organism: Thaumatotibia leucotreta; assembly: GCA_025490895.1. Taxonomy (NCBI): domain Eukaryota; kingdom Metazoa; phylum Arthropoda; class Insecta; order Lepidoptera; family Tortricidae; genus Thaumatotibia; species Thaumatotibia leucotreta. Next base: position 63,347 of record JALPQI010031090.1, read on the forward strand.
AACTAATTTCGTAGAATGGGGGATCTGTGAATGAGCGAATGCTCGTTTGGTCTAAATGCACCTTAACGTGACTGTACCCCGATAGAGCGAGAGAATCAAGACTGGAACCACGTCAACCACGAACGTTGCATACCGTGTTTGCATCTATTTGCTGTTTTGCCGCACTATATTTTTCATTACTAATAATAATAATACTCCTACGGCCGATACGGCCACGGTGACTGCTGTCGACTCCGTTGTTATCTTTGGTGTGCTCGCATGTGGCTCACGTAACCAATCTTACTGATAAAATCACGTGAACGCTGCGGGCATAATGTAATTATACGATATTGCCGCAGGTGGTCGGGCCTTCAACTCGTCGCGCTTGGCATCAAGTTCCAAGCGCCGACGAGTCTCAAAATCGGTTATCTTCTTATGTATTGCAGCGCGCCATTCCGTTCGTACGGCTGCCTGCTGCTCCCATTGCGAAGGCTCAATAGAGCACTTTTTCATGTGTCGCTTAAGCACATCTTTATATCTGAGGAATTGGCCGCCCTGTTTCCGCTTGCCCTTCTCAAGTTCGGAATAAAAGATGCGCTTAGCGACACGCTGGTCGTTCATCCGCGATACATGGCCGCACCACCGCAACTGACGTCGCATGAGGTATGCCTCGATCCCAGCCACATTTGCTCTACGTAGAACCTCTGTATTCCGAACACGATCATACCATCGGATCTTCAGTATCTTACGTAGGCACCTGAGATGAAACCGATCCAGCATGCGAATATGGCGGCAATACACGGTCCATGTCTCGGCAGAATAAAGGAGATTAGGCAGCACGACAGCCATGTAAACGGACACTTTGGTTGCTAGTCTCAGGTCATGTGAACTGAAAACCTTCTGATCTAGCTTGCCAAAAGCAGCCGCTGCAGCTCCGATTCTATTATTAGTTTCCGCATCAAGATCGCACTTAGATGTAATCGTAACACAAATCGACCTAGTCCCACAGTAAGCTGAATTAAGGCTTGTGATGTGGGTACCAGGCGACGATATATATAATAGATAGATACATATAGATACTTAAATACATAGACAGGCGCCGCATGACCAAGGAACAAATATTTGTGATAAATAAATACACAAATAATGCCCTCGGAACCTCCAGCTTTGTAGGCAGGGTCACTACCAACTGGGCTACGGAGGCTGATCTATGGAATTTGTAATTACTTAAATACCTATAGTTAACAATGCATATTGCATATGGCGGTTACCAGAAGCCCACGGAAGAGACAAGAGACTCTCCAGCTATCCAGCATTAAGGTGCATTCAGACCAAACGAGCATTTCGCTATTCTACCCCCCACTCTACGAAATCGACGAATCACGTTTCATGTAACGATCGAATTTCGTAGAGTAGGGGATTAGAATAGCGAATGCTCGTTTGGTCTGAATGCACCTTTAAGACATGATGTCACGATCCTCAGCATTGAGGGTACTACTGATGATGATGATAGTTAGCAATCTGCAGGCCAAGCGCGAACTTCAAAAAACGTAAATGTCAACCAAAGTTGTCTCCCCCACTTTTTTGTAAAATAGGTATTTTTTATATCATTTCTACTCAGAATCGCGAGCTCCGTTGATCCTAATACCTTTCTATTTTCTATTTCGTAAAAGGAGAACATTTTGTCCCAAAATTTACATAATTTTCCAAACTCTCTATTCCGTTACCGCCATTTTTTTTGCGTGGGGAAATGCGTTACGCATACCACCCGGGTGCGGGGGACGGACCTGGGTGGTTATGTGGGACTCCCAGGGCTAATGAGGCCCTGGGTGCTTAGTCAAGTTGCCAATTGCTAGCGCTTGATCGTCAATCGTAAGCGAAAGGCAGCTAACTGTGTTTGTCGCACTAATATGCAAGAGTGACAGAGAGGGAAAATTACGATACGCTACTAAGCGCTAGCGATTGGCAACTTGGCTAAGCATCCTGGTCTACCCAAGACACTTTAAGGCGGGGTCACGGGTACGCCTGAGCACACTTCCGCGACATTCCGTTACCGCCATACAAAATCTATAAATAAATAACGTAACGGAATGGAAAAAAACCTTGGAACAAAAGGTTTTCTCCTATCAGAGTCGAAAGAGCTAGCAATTCTGAGTGAAAATATATTATATGTACCAAATAAAAAAAATGGCCCATTACATGAACTGAATGGACGTGGAATCTAAAATTTATAAATGAATAATTTTCCTTACGGAATTTAATAGCCCCCACGCAGATTCACTCCGTAAGTCCAGCAAATGTATGGCATCGTTAGAATCTTCAGAACGCGTGCTTTCTGTCCCAGCTATTTGAAAATGTTTGTGATCAGCAGCTAACATTTTACCCATTTGAACATGTTCATCTAAAACAAAAAGTGAACTAGTAGGTAGGCACGTACATTATAATATGTAAGGTTTATTTATCACTACATAGTATAAAATAACGTCACTTTTTCTGTCCCTATGTCCCTTTGTACCCACGCTTAAATCTTTAAAACTACGCAACGGAATTTGATGAGATTTTTTTTAATAGGTAGAGTAATTCAAGAGGAAGGTTTTTATGTAGGTATAGTACCCGTGCACAGCCGGGGCGGGTCGCTAGTATGGTATAAAAAACAAAAAAATAATTTTTCAAATCGGTCCACGCGTCTTCGAGTAATCGGGGAACATACATAAAAAAAAAAGATTTCGACGAATTGTAAACCTCCTCCTTTTTGAAGTCGCTTAATGAATGCTGTTTATGCTGTTGCAACCGTGCGTATGTGATTCGCGTCTCTTCAAATGGCATATTCTATTGGTCCAAGAGGGTCAAACCTTTCGCACCTTATTCTTATCTTTCCGTACCCTTATAGGATCAGTCGCATGTCTGCCTGTCTGTATAGTGTATATCCTTCCTTCACTCTCCAGGCCATACGTCTTTGGAATGAGCTTCCACTCAATGTCAGAAAGGCACAGACTAAGTTTACCTTCAAGCGCATGTTACGCAAGCATTTATCTGACAAATTGCGTGATTGATTATCTGCATGGTATTTCTTTGTTGGTACCTAAATCTATTTTTTATACATACATATATATATATATATTAGTATATTATAAAAAGTATTTGTGTAAGTATATATACATATTTTCTTCTTTTTTTTTCGAATATAAAAGCCTGCACCACACAAACCTTTCTTTTTGCCCAATGGTTGACTGGTAGAGAATGCCTTAAGGCATTAAGTCCGCCATTTGTACTTTTTTATTGTGCAATAAAGTTTAAATAAATAAAAAAATAAATATGTCTCTGTTATTGTACAGCCGATTTGCTCCGAAAGTACTGGAGCGATTTACTTGAAAGTAAGTAATAGTTATGTAAGTTACTGACCCAACGATGGACTTATGGGACGTAAATAAACGAATTTTAAATATGAGGGCTACTTTTGGGAATTTTGGGGGTTAATATAGAAAATAAAATAAAAAGTTTTCAAACTATATCATGTGAAATGTCAAAGAAAAGCTTAGTGAGGATTTTAAATATATTTTTTATTATTGTAAGGTAAATAAAAAGGCGAAAAATTACCATTTCGATTAATATTTTGTAAACCTATAAGCAGTCTAAAGTATTATAAAATATCGTAGAAAATCTCAATAATCGTGAACTGCCCCCCCCTCCCACTGGACTTATGTATGCCTAGGTGCTGTTTTTTTTAAGTATAAAATACTATCATATCATAGGGCATCAGTGCCCCCCCCTCAACGAAGTCCTGGATCCGCGGCTGGTTAACAATAAGATAACTCAGATAGGTACTTAAGTAAATCAAACGATACTTTACTTTTACTCAGTTCCATATGAGAAACTATAGTTGATGGTCTGCCTTCTAACTGCACAAAATCTTTGAGGAATTGAACACGTTCATTCAAAATATAGTAAGATTGTGCCTTGGAAAAATTAAAGAGTGTGACGATTAAAAACAATTGAAAGTGCGCCATCGTTGAGTGTTCGAAAGCACTTGATATCGAGGAAGGTTAGATTATATTTATAGTGGAAGAGTAGAAATTCACAAATGACAGAGTTATAACCATCAATTTTAATCTTGCATAGCCTAATAAGGACCGGTCCACCAAACCGTCGTGCGCCTTGTAGCTTAAGGTGCGTTTAAACCAAAAGAACTTCGCTGTTCTAGCGCCCGTTCTACGAAATCAACCAATCACGTTTTGTTTACCGATCGAATTTCGTAGAGTGGGAGGTTAGAACAGCGAATGCTCTTTTAGTTTAACCGCACCTTTATGTAAATGTCATATTAGATGCCACACCGCTTACGTGGCGAGTACGCGCGCGTGACCAGCAAGCGATAATGCACACGCATCCAGTGTGGCTAGGCCTTAAGACTGAGTGCTGGGCGTGCAGCGGCACTTCTAGCGTGCAAGGGATTTTGACGGCGTGCACTTGGGCCACGCGCATAGAAACGTTTGCATTTGTTTAAAGGTGCATTGAGACCAAAAGCGCATTCGCTGTTTTAACCCCCTACTCTACGAATTTCGATCGTTACACAAAACGTGATTCGTTGATTTCGTAGAGTGGGGGATAGAATAGCGAATGCTCGTTTGGTCTGAATGCACCTTAAGATGGACGCATTGGACGCCATGTCGCACGCACCACTGCACGTCCCGTTCGAGCGTCCAATCAGCGGCTACCGCGAACTCCGAAATCCGCAAATTTCAGATCATTCAGACCATCAGATGATCAGATGATCATTCAGATCATTCAGAGAATTTCAGATTCAGATTGATCTTTCTTTGTGACTCTAATGATGCCTTCGTTGGAGTGATAGAGACAAGCCCCGAAATTTACGATTTTCGGTTCTCGCGGTATCGGGCCAGTTTGCACATGCACAGTTGCACACTCTCTCTCTGCTCAATATCGGGGATCAGAATATGTTGGACATTTAACTCGCCAAAGACAAACGGCATGCTTTGCCTGACCCCTGTTCTTAAACAACTGTAAAGGTGCGTTTAAACCAAAAGAGCATTCGCTGTTCTAGCGCCCGTTCTACGAAATCAACCAATCACGTTTTGTGTACCGATCGAATTTCGTAGAACAGCGAATGTTCTTTTAGTTTGCACGCACCTTTATGATAAAAGGGCTCATTTTATGGTAGAATTCTATGTAAGGTAAGGTGGGGTACGATGAAAAGGTAAGACAAAAAGTCGTCCTTTTGACACAGTATGAACGACGACTTTTTGTCTTACCCCATTAAAAAAAAACTTTTCATCTTACCCCACCTTACCTTAGCTATAGGTATAATATATCATAGTTGTAAATCTTATGTTCGAAACTAAACTATAATTGCAATTAAATCATATCGTCTGAAAATATTTTTTTGTTTATGTCGAAAGTGAGTCGAAAATGGTGTTGACGAATAAACACAGCATGCAGTTTTAAAAATAACAAACCCTATTGAGCCGTAGGTAGTGATTTGCGAATGCATTTTTTATTTGATTTGACGGATTATAAAAGCTTTGCATCATACCTATATTCTTTTTCGCTAACTAATACTAGGTTTGATTTGAAGGAAATTTGATTTTATAATGATATGAATTAAAATTTGTACTCCACAAAAAATAAATTAGGTATGGACAGTCGATTAAATACGCTGAGATATATGCAGTTTTTCATTTAATGAAATGCTAGTAAGGTGTAGAAATATATGTAGGTACCTATAGCGGATCTATATCTGGATCCCTAACATTTTTTGACCTATTTTTACATTCACTAACGTTTTATGTCCGAATGATCATTTGTCCTAACGCTCATATGCCATATTTTTAATTTTCCTAATATCGTATGGATGATTTTTGTTTTCCCTAATGCGTTATATCCTAATTATCATTTTCCATATCAATTATTCATCCTAACGTGATATGCAATAATAGTCATTTATCATAATTGTCAGTAAGCCTAATGATCGATAATCCTAATAATCGTATTTCCTAACTCTGTATGGCCTATTGCAGTTTATCCTATATCTGTAAGCTGCTGACCTGACGGGTCAGAGTATAGCAAAGGGGGCGCGGGAATTTTTTTGATGGGGGTGGTGTCATTATAACACGTATTTTTTTATGCTATCGTATAGAGGACGCTAAAATAAGCATGTTTTGTATGGACAACTTGTCTAATTTTATAATTACCAAGATATCCAAAACCAAATTTTGGGTCTATATCGGGTGGCATAATGTTTTTATTTCGAAAAATTTGTCGCATAACAACTTTACGCCGAAAAATGAATGGCATAAACATTGTTGCGCATATTTTTGCTATGCCGAAATTGTTAATCCTAACTTGGTTGTTCCTTAATATTGTTTGTCCTAATGATTTTAGTGTCTAATGTATATGTATCGAAAAATTATTGTGCATAATGGTGATGTTCCTACTATTTAATGTACTAATAGTGATTACCTACCTTTAACTAGCTTTAAAAATATTTTTTTATTCCTTATACTTAACTATTACTGAATAATTCGCCCTGTTGTCCAAAGAATTTAAGTGAGCAATTTTGACCTGGGAACCGGTCGACGAAGCCCCGCTGCGCGGGGCTTCTATTTCCGCTTTAAGGGATAAAAGGTACCTAACGAACCTATCCAGGTTAAGGTAGGGGATGTTCAGATTATTTCTTTTTTAATGCGGGGGGCTTCGCCCCCCGAGCCCCCCTGGTGGGGGGCTTCGCCCCCCCCGTCCCCCCTCTTTTTGGCTTTGTTAGTATGAGGATATGTAAACAATTGATTAAAAATACTTAAGTATTTAAAGACTACGCCATTCACTCCGCCCTAGTTTCGAAACCTAACCAATCCACGTCGGTTTTACCCTGGTTTATTACTTGAACTTTTTTTTTTAACCATTCACCCTGTTGTTCAAATGTTTTGCATGTTGTTATTAAAATGCCTTTTTGAATGAATTTCGGACATGATAAAAGTAGGCGCAGTGAAAATTGACAGTTCGAGTAGTAGGGAAAACAATATTTATTACAATGAACATTAGGATTATTATGCTTTAGGTCATTCGACATTCGAGTAATCAATATTAGAATAAATATGGTGTAGGTATTTTAAACGTGTATGCGCAAAATTAAGTAGGCTAAGCAAGTAGTATAATGCCATGTAACATTATGCCATACATCCTCGGCCAAAAAATTTTAGGACAATCGACGTTATGCGACACGACAGGCACCCCCAAATTTTATTCAGGAGCCAATATCTCTCTAAAATTAAAAAAAAATTGTGTAACCATTACCGACATTATGATTAAATATCGTTAGGTATGGCTATTGATCGCTAGGGCTTCTGTCTCTAAGGACAACAACATTTAGGCTAAATGACATGAGGTGAAACGTTATTAGGGATTTCGAAGAATATGGAAAATAACATTAGGGTTTTTAACAGTTATGGTAAAAAATTATTTGGGCAAGTGAGTTTTAGGACAATCATTACATTATGGAAAATGAGTGTTATTGCAACTGATCGATAGGGCTAATGCCCATTAGTGCAAAACAGTTCGGGCAAGTGATTTTAGGACAAACGATGTTAGGGATCTCGAGGGAGACCCACCTATAGCACTCGAATGAAGCGACATATATTATCTTCAAAGTTTTTAGGAGTTTTTCACCCATTTGCAATGTTTGGTGGAATTGTGTTAATAGAGAATTATGCGTTTGTATTCTGTGGTCCACCAGAATTCAGTTGCAATTTTATGTCTATATTGACAACCGCTTATCGTACATATTTATCATTTCTCCTTGTCCCTTTGTTATCCAAAGGTTGTCTGAAAGAGACTCATTTCTCATTTGTTAACGATAAGATAGTCGCCTTATTTTTGTAGGTACCTACCTCACCTAATTTGTTTCCTCTCCATTTCTATTGTTTAATAAAATAATGATTTATGTGAGCTGTAAATACAACAATACGTAATTATTTTATCCTTGTAAAGCCCAATGTGAATGTGCATTACAATATACACTCCATTTTAATTAATTTTAAACCATAAATAATCTTAATAAATCCACATTTTCCTTCGTTGGGTTGATTTTGCTAACAAACGAAGTTCACCATTATTCCTTACATAGCAAGGTCAAAATAGACATTGTGCATCAAGGGGAGTAAGTACGGAATTACTAACGAGAGTGTTAGAAGAGCTTTTATGACTCGAGTTAATATTCCGCTTACCGACCGTGATGCATACAATGTTTTTCATAACACTTGTCGACAAAAAATATTCTTTTCATCACACTTGCTGTCTAAGCGCGCCATTGCTTGCGCGCGTAGCGGGAGTAATAGAAAAGTGAAATTCCCTAGGGAGTAATAGAAATGTCAGTACGTCATTTTATAATATTATGTCTTAAAACTTATTTTGTTAGTTGGCAAGTGTGATGAAAAACGTTGTATGCATCACGGTCGGTAAGCGGAATACTAACTCGAGTCATAAAATAAAAGCCCTCCGCCTAACGGCGTCGGGCTTCTAACACTCTCGTTAGTAATTCCGTACTTACCTCCCTTGATGCACAATCTACTATAAATGACGTACTGACATTTCTATTACTCCCTAGGGAATTTCACTTTTCTATTTCTCTTTCTCCTTCTACTCCCGCTACACACGCAAGCTATGGCGAGCTTAGACTAAGACAGCAAGTGTGATGAAAAAAAAAATGGTATGGTGGGCCTTACGAGGCTATTATTAGTTATTGACAAATATTTATTTATAAACTCGAAGTTTAAATTGTTACGGAATGTCATTGGAACGCCATAAACACGGATTTTATTCATCGCTTGTCTTACTGTATCCAGTTACCCTGCCACTGCCACGGTATTGCCACCTTTAAAGCCAAGTACAGAAGGGTCATTATCCCCAGAAGTGAGTCAAGGTTCGCGAAGCCGGTCTGACTTTCCACTCGTACAGTTGCTGACCGTTCGAGCTGCGCGTGCGGCTATTGTTTGTGTGATCTCGTGGGTATTGCGCGTAAATTGTGATCTCTATTAAGTAAGTTTCCTAAAGTTTTCTTTTTATATTATACGTTTTTGTAGACCAATTAAATCGTACTGTATATGTGTAAATTATAAATATTAAATGTCATGTCGATATAGTCAAGGAAAAAGGATCCAATCCACTGAAAACTACCAATTAGGCACTAGTCTCACCGCGAGCTACTAAGCTATGAACTATCGGTTATAAACACGAACAAAAGATACGCACTGCCGTGTAAATAAAAGAGACACGGCGATACTCGCCCAGCTATCAGCTATCAAAGCCGGGCGAGTATCGCCTTGTCTCGTTTATTTACACGGGAGTGCGTATCTTTTGTTTGTGTTTATAGCCGAGAGTTCATAATAGCTTAGTAGCTCGCGGTGAGACCAGTGCCATAAATTTGAATCTTACGTCAAATCGAAAAGCCATTAATTTCAGTAGAAAATTTTAGAAGTTGTATTTTATTTCCGTAACTATGTCCATGTTACGTGGGATCCCACGATTTTTTTAACGGCTACCAATTTATCTAATATTTATAATTTAATATTAGCGTAAAATATCACCGATATTTTTTAAGCGTTATGACTTATTTCAAACTTGATTATAACACACTTGTAATTTATACTTAATATTTTTTAAACAAAATATCAACTATAATTTAAAAAAAAAACTCAAATCGAATAAAATTAATAAGTGAGTATTTCCAAACCTACAATCCAGATATTGTAAAGGCGAACTTATCCTTTTAATGGATCTCTTCCTGAAATAGTTAAATATACGCGAGTTTATCCGTTTTCATAGTTTTATTTCATGTGTAATTCTCGCGGTAACCGAAGAAAATATTATGGATCTCTTCCTGTTAACCTTTGCGTAATTGAGGACGAATTAATTAGGTATTTTGACATTTTTCACTGAAGTATCAATATTGCGATACAGCGAGAAAATGCCGCCTGCATCCTCGGTACAGTGCCACAAGGGCCAATCTTAGATATATGGTAGGGTAATTAGTTTAGTTAAATTTAATTTATGTATATAAATTGTACAGTTATGAAAATAAAGACCAATATTTTATTTATTATACAATTAACGTCAAGTTTCAATGAAAAAATATCTCGACTTATCGGGATTGACCACTCAACCCTCGAATTCTTAAATTATTACTTTTTGTCTTATTGTTTCATAAATCAATTATTATCCCTTGGGATAAAAGTCATTTCGCTCAGAATTCCACTTTAGAATTCCTCACTACGTTCGGGATTCTATTGTGGAATCCATCGCTTCATTTGGGATTCAATATACGCCCTCGCCGGAAATATATCATTTTGATCCCTTGTAACACAAATAACTATTGATATCGTATTTTATCCCGCGTAACTTAACAAGAATGCTATTTTGCATTGTGTTGGCCGTGTCGTGTTGTGCATTAAGCACTTTGTTTGTTTCAATTAGGCAGATAATTAGTTAACTATGTAAATATATGTATCTAAGTAAATTATTATGTAAATATACGTAGTTAAATAGGTATAATTAAAACTGAATTATTACAGCAATAAACTAAACACTATTACAGATACTTATTTTCATCTCAATAGCCTCTGTGCAGTCTGACTACATTCGTCAGATGAAAACAAAAAAATGAAAATGTGTATGGCAGACTTCCCATAGCATTTCACGTAGATATTACCTAAATTTTAATAATTTCAACAAAAAATGTTGGCGATAAACCAAGTTTGTGTTCTAAAAGTGACATAATTAAAGGCCTTTAATAAAAAAAAATTAACGTCATAATTTTTGTGTAACGAAGTAAAATTTTGTGCACTATAATAGTGCACAAAATTGCCAATCAGAAGTGCCAATAATTGGCATTTAAAAAGGGCGACGAATTTAAATATTCTATGAGCTATCTGAATGTGACACAACTTGCACATAATTATAAGTAGGCACATACTTAGTTTACACGTAGGTGTGAACTTGAACTTTGAGCGATAGATATTACGTTAGCAAATTTTTTATGAATTTGATCCTTTTATTCTATAATAAAGAAATGAGTGCTCTAAAATTTTGTACATTTTGAATCACGTCTTCGATATTGATAAAAATTGGTAGACTGGTAGACTTCTTTATTCATGTTGTGTCCTTCTAGAAGCATGGATCGCTGGATCGGTAAGACGGCGGTGGTGACAGGCGCGAGCGCGGGCATCGGCGCGGCGGTGTGCGTGGCTCTTGCCGACGCCGGCATGAGAGTCGTGGGGCTGGCACGGAGGGGGCACTTGGTTGAGGTGAGGGGCTCCTGTCACACGTGTTTTGTTTCCTTCTAGAACAATCGGTCGATGGAAGGAAGAAGTTAGTGACCGGTGCGGGAGCGGGCATTGACGCCGGCATGAGAGTCGTGGGACTGGCACGGATGGGGCACTTGGTTGAGGTGAGGGGCTACTGTCGCGCGTGTTTTGTTTACTTCTAGAACAATCGGTCGATGGAAGGAAGAAGAAGTTAGTGGCCGGTGCGGGAGCGGGCATTGACGCCGGCATGAGAGTCGTGGGGCTGGCACGGAGGGCGCACTTGGTTGAGGTGAGGGGCTACTGTCGCGCTTGTTTTCTTCTAGAACAATCGGTCGATGGAAGGAAGAAGAAGTTAGTGACCGGTGCTGGAGTGGGCATTAGCGCAGCGCTGTGTGTCGCACTCGCTGACGCCGGCATGAGACTCGTGGGGCTGGCACGGAGGGGACATTTGGTTGAGGTGAGTGGCTCCTGTCGCACGTGTTTTGTTTCCTTCTAGAACAATCGGTCGATGGAAGGAAGAAGTTAGTGACCGGTGCGGGAGCGGGCATTGCCGCCGGCATGAGAGTCGTGGGGCTGGCACGGAGGGGGCACTTGGTTGAGGTGAGGGGCTCCTGTCGCACGTATTTTGTTTCCTTCTAGAACAATCGGTCGATGGAAGGAAGAAGTTAGTGACCGGTGCGGGAGCGGGCATTGACGCCGGCATGAGAGTCGTGGGGCTGGCACGGAGGGGGCACTTGGTTGAGGTGAGGGGCTACTGTCGCGCGTGTTTTGTTTTCTTCTAGAACAATCGGTCGATGGAAGGAAGAAGAAGCTAGTGACCGGTGCGGGAGCGGGCATTGACGCCGGCATGAGAGTCGTGGGGCTGGCACGGAGGGGGCACTTGGTTGAGGTGAGGGGCTACTGTTGCGCGTGTTTTGTTTCCTTCTAGAACAATCGGTCGATGGAAGGAAGAAGTTAGTGACCGGTGCGGGAGCGGGCATTGACGCCGGCACGAGACTCGTGGGGCTGGCACGGAGGGGGCACTTGGTTGAGGTGAGGGGCTACTGTCGTACGTGTTTTCTTCTAGAACAATCGGTCGATGGAAGGAAGAAGTTAGTGACCGGTGCTGAAGCGGGCATCGGCGCGGCGGTGTGCGTCGCACTCGCTGGCGCCGGCATGAGATTCGTGGGGCTGGCACAGAGGGGGCACTTGGTTGAGGTGAAAGGCTACTGTTGCGCGTGTTTTGTTCCCTTCTAGAATAATCGGGAAGAACGCGATGGTGTCGGGCGTCAGATGGGCATGGTCGGGGTGGTGTATGTACCTACGTTACGCTTGCTGACGCCAGCATTGGAGTCGTGGAGTTAGCCCGGAGGGAGCTCTTGTTTGAGGTAAGGGCTACTGGCGCGCGTGTTTTGTTTGTTTCTAGAATCATAGAAACATGATCACGCAAGTTTTGTGTCCTTCTAGAAAAATAAACTTGCCTGTTTAGTGTCCTTCTGAAACTAGATGGGTCTTTGCTATTCGAGTAATTTGAGTCACTACGTGGAGATGAATTCGAGATAAACAGAGCGGAGCAGCGCCACGCTTCATGGCGTAACGCGACAAGCGCTTAAAAACAATGAATACTTGTCAGTTCACTTAGTTTCACTTGAAAAGGCCAAAAAACAAATAGAGTATAGAACAGGGAAATAAAATGATATTTCGGTATCCACAAAATACTGCAGCTGCCGAAAAAGCATGGTTTGTAGGTAGATTCTAATGACGACGTGCTAGCCTAAATTATTACTTTAGCGATATTGTAAGCCGGCGCCCTAACCTAGCTAGGCTATTCCAATTCCAAATTTTATATTTATTAGGTACAATTTACTTGCTTCAGTTTCTACGGAGCACAATCGCCAAGTTTGGGAAGTGTGGTAGGTGTATAATAATTGAATTACCGTTATTGTCAACAGCAACTGCAGTCTCGCGTCACAGGAAAGGGAAGCATCGTCGGCAAGCAATGCGACGTATCGCAACCGAACGAGGTGGCAGCTGTCTTCCAATGGGTAGACGACACGCTAGGCGGGACTGATGTGCTCGTCAATAATGCTGGTGTCTTCTTTCCTGGGACTATGACTGGTGAGTAAAATAAGATTTACATGTTCGATTAGATTTAGAGCATAGTGGACGAGCAATGTGATATGATGTGTTGTGTCACAGCCAGCTGAGATGAGGTCACGGTCACCTCGTCAATGGCTAATTTTGATGTCTTCTTTCTTGGGATTGGTAGGTGGTATATGTATACGCTTGTACCTAGTGGATCTCATTGGGCAAGGAATGTGACGTATGACAGCCGAGGTGACAACTGTTTTCCTGTGAGTTGCTGACATGTTTTAATAATTGCGGAATAGATGTTCTTGTCAATAATTTTGGTGCCTTCTTTCGAGGGACCAAGACTGGGACAATAAGTATGGATAAAAGTATTCACTGAATTGTATCGGTGAGTTTGTCTAGTAGTATGAATGAGGAGTAGGAGACTGGAGTCCTTGTTGTTACTTGACCTGGACCAGGTTATTACTAATTTCAGACTTCTGCAAATTCGCAGCCAACCCTCTTCAGTAATGAGTCAACTCAATATAAAATTTAACATTCATAGGTATTTCATTTCTAACACCTTAAGTTCCCATCTTATTCTGACATGATATAATTTACGTAGCAATGTCCCTTACAGATGTGGGACCTAAACAAACGCCAGAAGAGAACCTGTTGAAGTGCATCGACATCAATATCAAGGGTGTGGTGGTGTGCACTCGTCACGCAGTCGCCTCCATGCGGCGCCGGGGCGTCGACGGACACGTCGTCAACATTAACAGGTACTGGAGCTTTATGAGACAGCGATTCGAACTCCACCTTCCACTTGCCCAATGGGAAAGCATCCGACCTCTACTGACGACTACGTTCGCCCCACCAAAATGCTTCCAACCGGGCATAAGCAACCGTGACTGATCTGGAAAGCCTTGCACAGACTGCGGTCCCAGGTCGCTCGTAGTAAGGAAGTATTGGTTCAAACTCTCTCTCTGAATTTAGATAAATCTACATGTTCAGTAAACATGAATGATTCCAATCTCCTTAAACAGGCAGGTCATTTGGCGAATAATCCCAATTCATGTAGTTAGCCTCAATCAATGGGCTTTAATTGATGGATGGCCGCCACAGGAAATTCAATCATTTGCTTAACTCGGGCGTGTATAAGATTTGTAGGTATCTACGTATTGAAATCATCTAGGCATGTGGTGTAAACGTATGTAGTGAGTACCCAGAGTACCTAAGTAAGTGTCCGCAAAACAAACTCCACGCAAACTCATACGTTTCATTCCAAAATAAGTACTTATATGTATGTGATTGCGTACACTTACCCCACATGACTTAATTTATACGAGTAGTGGGCGTAAGTTATGTGGTAGGTATGGGTTTTGAAGCTTTATTTTAGGACAGTTTGACGACTTTGATGTTATCAGCGAATAACAGGTTATGCGGTCGGTCAACCTCGAAAGGTTGACGACATTCGCATATGAACACTGCACTTATAAGTTGATAAGATTAGCCCAGTAGACCTACCGCATATATCAATAAGTTTAATATGGTGGTCTGGTGGTTGCGATGATCTATAGAAACGAATATAATCATCAAATTAAAGAATTAAAGTCGAAATCAACCGATTACTCTAAGATCAGAGTAACGGTTCTGGGAGATATCAAGTAACACACATTGAAGAATATAAAACTCTAAACATAACATTCTTCTTGAGGTTCTTGAGTGGTGGCCACGTACCGGAAGGCGTAGCGTGGGTAGGCCCCCTACAAGGTGGACTGATGGCCTGGTGAAGGTCGCAGGAGTCCGCTGGATGCGGGTGGTGCAGGACCGGTCATTGTGGCAATCTTTGGGGGAGGCCTATGTTCAGTAGTGGACGTCTTTTGGCTGATATAATGATGATTAGGGTTAGGAATTTTGGTGGCATTAGGTGAACAGAGAACAGTGGAGTCGTTGCTCAAATTGTTTATGATTGATTGAATAATTAATTAATCAAAAATAATACATAAACATATTCTTTTTAACAGGGTTTCGCCCATTTTAGGTATTAAATAATTTTATTGTATTAATATTTGACTACCTATGAAATGAAATTCAATCATTTTTTTATAATATAGCTTATGATTATTATATAATATTTAGGGGCTTCGAGAAAACTAGAGCCTTGAAAATCAAATACATACATTTTCTCATTTATCAACATTTTTATTGAAAATTAATATTTTTCTAGGTTCTCAAAAATAAAATTCGTGTTATTTATTTAAATTCATTGATAAATCTAGCTTGAACTAAACACTATTTCGTTATTATTTCATAATTTAATCATTTATTCAAGTACAAAATGTTTGTAACATCGACTCCACTGATGTCTGTTCCATAAATGCCACCAAAATCCTAACCCTAATGATGATGATTAAACATAACATACATACCACAGATCTGATCAAAGAATACTAGTAATACATGCAAAAACCGTCTAATTGAGAACCTCCTGCTTTTTCGAAATTGGTTAAAAATCGGTCGCTTCGGTGCGAATAAAAGATGACACGGCGATGTTACCGATTATTATTACACGATGATGGTTACCGCTCAGCTGTGAACTATAAGCATATAGCCGTGGCCCTTTTATGTAGGTACACGAAAGCGCTTATCGATCTTCTGTTCAGCCGATAGCTCATTGCTTACTCACTCGCGGTGGGAATAGTGACTTAATCTAATTATCCGTCATACTCGTAAACGCCCCCACGGCATTCAACTGTATTTTATATGGGTTTCGTTTACATGAATATTACATTTTCCAGCATCGCAGGCCATTACATCCCGTTCGAGTCGATGTTCAACCTGTACCCCGGCACCAAGCACGCCGTGACCGCCATCACAGCGTCCCTGGACAATGAGCTCTGCGACTTCGGCAGCAAGATCAAAGCTACGGTAGGGCGATGTATTTCCAGGGTGCTTAGACAAGTTGCCAATCGCTAACACTTAATCGTCAACCGTAAACGAAAGGCAGCTAACTGTCTTTGTCGCACTAATATGTAAGAGTGACAGAGAAGGAAAACTACGATACGCTACTAAGCGTTAGCTATTGGCAACTTGGCTAAGCATGCAGATGTTGGCAACTCCAACCATCCATTCACTGACTCACTCGTTCACTGTATGTTCTATTCGTTCGCTCATTGTTCGACTCTCGTTATGGAACCCCTAGGGCCTAGCTACTAAAGCCGGTGCGGGCGACGCCGCAGAGGTTTTAGTAGGTACCTATTATTTTCTGCATAGACATTGACTTGACTGCATACCCTGCCTACGAAGCTGGAGGTTCCTGGTTCGAATCCCGGCGAGGCCATTATTTGTGTATTTATTGATACAAATATTTGTCCCATGACCTGGGGGGTTACCATGACGTACTAATACGATTCAGTTTAGGTTCAGGGAAAAGGAAAGTGATATACGACTCGTATAGCTTTGTCCCTTTCTCTCGACCTATACTGAACCGCAATAGTACGCCATGGATCCCCCCTGGTTGTCTATGTATTTAGGTAGGTATGTATCTATTTGAGTATTTATCTACATAGGTATCTTTTATGTATATCGTAGCGTCACGAAGTAAGATGGAAAAGGGTGCTCACGATATAATTTACTTGATATATACCCCGTTTTAAATCATGCTACTTCATAATTTGAAGAATGTTCTGCATATTCTACATTCCTGTTCCAGAGTATATCCCCCGGACTAGTGGATACAGAGATGGTAGCGATGGAGGGTAAGGGTCTGGAGGTGCCGGCGCTGCGGCCCGAAGATGTGGCAGATGCCGTGCGTTATGTAGTCTCCACCCCGCCTTCGGTCAACGTGAGTACCTTTTACGAGTATATCCTCTGTAAAGTCCTAGAGCATAATCCCGGGCTGGTGACAGGATGGTGACGAGGCTGTAAGAAGACGTGGCAGATGCCGTGCGTTATGTAGTCTTCACCCCGCCTTCGGTCAACGTGAGTACCTCTTATATCCCCTGTAAAGTCCTAGAGCATAATCCCAGGCTGGTGACCAGGATGGTGATGGAGTGTACGGTGACGAGGCTGCAAGAAGACGTGGCAGACGCCGTGCGTTATGTAGTGTCCACCCCGCCTTCTGTCAACGTGAGTACCTCTCATTTGTCTGGACAGTTCCAGAGCAAATATTATCACAGACTGGTAGGCGAGCTTTTTTTTAAAAAAAAACCGAAATCCCGATACTTCCAGATCTGACTTCCTTGGGCTAATTCAAATCAGAATCACTAGCTGATTCATTCTTGATAATAAAAAAAAATATCCCCAGATATTGCCTGTACCTAGGGCTGCCAACCATAGGTCACTAATATGCGGTACATTCGCGAATGAATTGCGGGACATGGCTGTAAAATGCGGGACGCATAGACGCAAATGCATGAAAAAGTGTATCATATCAAGTGATAAAAACCGACCAACCGCGAGTCGGACTCGCGTACAAAGGGTTCCGTAGCAGTAAATGTAAAAAAAAATCTATAGGTACACTTTTTACAGATTTTCCTGTAAACTATATACATAAGGAATTATTTTCTGTAATTATTGCCAAATGTTAAGCTCAGTACTTTCGATATTATTATTGTTTAGTGTTCCCTGAAAAACGGGACAATCCGCGTCCCGCGCGTGCCCTTTGCGGGACCCATACTTTGAGGCCCCAGAAACGGGACGTCCCGCATATAGCGGGACGGTTGGCAGCCCTACCTGTACCCCTGTACCGCTCGGCCACTCGGTATTATTTATTTATTTATTTATTTATTTATTTAATCTTTATTGCACAAAATAAAAATCATACAAAAGGCGGACTTAATGCTATGAAGCATTCTCTACCAGTCAACCATCGGGCAAAACAGAGAAACTGTGAGCGGTGAAAGAGAAGCTAATAAACAACGAATAAAATAACAACTGATACAATACTGAATACACTATTACATAGATAAAAATATACACACTAATATATATATATATATATATAAATACACAAATAAATAACTATGCACATACATATATTATAACTTCTATAACTTTTTTTTTCTTTTGCAGATCAACGAGTTGACTATTACGCCTGTTGGCGGCAAACGGCTGTGAGAGAGAAAAGAACAAGGCGTGATTTTGCTATGATTAATATAATTATAATTCTGTATTATAAATAGTATGAATAAAATGATAATAATGTAGTAATGATGCCCAGCGTGCGATTATGGGCATTTACCTCCTAATGCGTCTATACGCATGGTTAATAGGAGAGGCCTACGTCCAGCCAACGTTCAATTTTACTAAATCGACTATCATAGGCTGATGATGATGATGATAGTACTTAATATATGCAGATATTATAAGTAATGTAGTAGACGCACATAAGGCCCACTTAAAGCCCAGTGCCTAAATGCCAATTTGGGGCATTATTTTGAAAGATAAATATATCCCCCGTTATAGGTTTTTTTTTAATATTATTTCCACGCGAATCGCGAGCTCTATCGATCCTAATAGGAGATTTTTTCTCTCAATTTTTTTTCCATTCCGTTACCATTTTTTCGTACATTTTGTATGGCGCTAACGGAATGGCAAGCTCGAAAAATGTATGATGATACATTTAACACCCTGCAAATTATCAATAAAAGCCACTGCTTAAATGTAATGGGCGACTGTAATGTAACTTCGAACATCAAACATTGAGAGCGACTACTTACTTCTCTTTAACTAGGCTTCATCATCATCATCATCATGTCAGCCGAAAGACGTCCACTGCTGAACTATAGGCCTCCCCCAAAGATTGCCACAATGACCGGTCCTGTGCCACCCGCATCCAGCGGACTCCTGCGACCTTCACCAGGTCATCAGTCCTCCTTGTGGGGGGCTGCACCCACGCTGCGCCTTCCGGTACGTGGCCGCCACTCGAGAACCTTCCCGCCCCAACGGCCATCAGTTCTACTCCAATGTGCCCCGCCCATTGCCACTTCAGTTTAGCGATTCGGAGAGCTATTTCAGTTACTTTGGTTCTGCGGCGGATGGTCTCATTTTTATCATTTGAACCTTCTTATGAGGCCCATTGTAAGACCATCTATTAAATCACGGTGTCACTAATAAATATCGTCGCGTTGCATGGATAAAAAATATGTTGTGTATAGTTCGTGTTTTATAATTATAATTGTATAATTTTTTTTACCTTTTGTCTTTGTTTTCATATACTATTTTTTTTTCTCTCTGTTTTGCGTGTTATCTTTCGTGGCATCACCAAATGGGCCCTACGGAAGACCAGCGCTGGCTTTCGGTTACGCTGAGTGGGGTCCATTTCGTGATGCAGCAACTATTGTTTGTTAATTATTTTATTTATACTGTCTTGTCTTGTGTGTCATGAATAAATGTTTATTATTATAAATGTGGCAACCAGTAGCCGTATGTACTATGACTTTTAATAAAATATCGGTTGGTAATTCTCGATACGTAAAGCACTCCATTCCATCGCGCTCGTACTTCTAGAGTCTAACCAGCGAGTGGTGGCATAAGCATTTTTTCGATGTTCTTTACCTACATGACAACAATTTTGCTTATCACACGGTTTTTTTTTATTTGCCGGGTTTTTGTGTGCCGCCACTCGCTGGTTAGACTCTATTTATTAGTTGTTGCTGCTCATAAAAAAAAAAACATAAGTACACTAATGAATCCTATGCCTTCTGTTTTATTTATCACCCGTATTAGATTTACTCGCTGTATATTTGACCTTTCTGATACCATGGATATTTGATATTCTAGATCAAGATTCAAGATTCAAATTCTTTAATGTACAAAAACACAAGTCAAAACAAAAGTACACATTACATAGCAAATACCTACATAAAATTAGTAAAAAGGGAAACAAATCATAATAATAATCTTAATCTAGACATGTCAAAGAATAAAACACAAAAATGCCACACAAAATATTATACATTATTCACATTAATTAAAGGATAATAATAAACAATGTCGCATTTTAAACTCGTCCAAGTGCTTCCACATAAATTTGGCTACTTCAACGATAAAATAAATAAATAAAATAAATATCTTGGGACATCTTACACAAATCGACCTAGTCCCACGGTAAGCTCAATTAAGGCTTGTGATGTGGGTACCAAGCGACGATGTATGTAATAGATAGATACATATAGATACTTAAATACATAGACAACCATGACCAAGGAACAAATATATGTGATAAATAAAAACACAAATAATGCCCTCGCCGGGATTCGAACCCGGAACCTCCAGCTTCGTAGGCAGGGTCACTACCAACTAGGTTACGGAGGCCAATAAACATACATGGGACACAAAATGCTCTCTCGTTGGTGTGAATGGTAGCACTCCAGCCAATAACCTCACGGCTCTTTTTTGCATTATGAACACCCTGTCACTATCAGCAGCAAGACCCCATAGGTCAGTTCCATATAAGATAATGGAATTGACGTACGCATAATACCTATGCCATACGGATGGTTTCCTGAGAGAGAGCAGGGGCGAGCCGTGACAATGCAAAGGATTCCTGTTAATATATTTTGTGCCTGAGCGAGCCTACCTGAAAGAACATTTATATGACCAGAAGGCGTAGCACATTATTGACGCGACAGTACATCGCCGCAAGATAGACTTTCTGTAGTAGGTATCCGTTCCTCTTTTATTAATATACCTACAGATAGTAAAATAAGGGAAGAAATCTCGTGGCGATATACTTTCGCACCAATCATGTGCTAAGCCTACTGATACGTAGGTAGATATAGTCTGTCGACCAACTACTTATGGCAGTAACAGTAATAGGAACAAATCGCTATGTGCTTCTCTTTTTTTGAGTCACTAACATTAGGGTATGAAAGAGACGATATGATTTTCTGTATCTGTGCTTCAAGTGAATAAAACTCTAGACAAACTATATTAGCACAATAAAAAAAATGAACAATGCTCTGTGTCGCTATAACAAGTAGGTACTTACTCGTCAGGAAGTAGGTGGTTTCTTCGGCGTGCTTATACTGCGTAGTTGAGCGCATTGTGCCTACCATGAGTTGTCGCCGTGAGTTTATCATTCACTTGTCTTATTTTCTATCTCTCTCACTCGAACCAGCACTTGGAAGACCAGCGCTGGACTGTGATTACAGCTCAGCAATATAAGACCATTTTGTGACACTTAGTTTTTTATATATTCATGTTTATTTTATGTTTTTTTTTACGGGGGAATGCGGCCTCTGTCCACTGACGGCGATTTAGGCCAATTTTTTTATTTATAGGTAGTGTAGGTCATGTATATTAAGTCCTTGTATTGTTTGTTTTTATTTTGTCGTTCTTTAATAATAAATATAATTTAATATATTAACATAAATTTATGTTTTAATGATTTATTTCACAATACAAATTACAATGTAAATTATGTTACACTAATCTACAGGGTGTCCGGTGGCAGATTTCTGTTTTCAAATTCAAATAAAAAAATTAAAAAAAAACTTTGATTTTGACATTTGGCGGGAATACATTACTGAATATTGCGGATTTTGTATTCAACATATCTCAATGGTCAGAACACCACCGTTCTTATGCAATTGAAGCGTTTTTTAAAGCTAATGATTCGTTAGTTATGCACGCCGACAATTTTGTTTACATTTCAATATTCGTCGTGTAAGTAACGGGCCGAGTGTAAATTTGATCGATCATGGGTGCAAAAGTTTCGAAAAACTTCTTCAGCACAAAACATCCCGAGATCAGGCCCAAACCGACACACAAGGACGCCATTAAACATCTTGAGTGTTCAACGGAGTTTGCAAGAAAATCGATTTTTTTTGAAATTTCAAGGGGTCAGGCAGTTAATGTGAATAGTGACAACTATAGACAGATGATAGTGGATTACTTTTTGCCTAATTTGCAAGAACATCCATCTTATTCGTCACACACGTGGTTTCAGCAGGATGGTGCTACACCCCACACGGCCACAGTGTCAATGAATGTTCAAATATATATATTAATGTTTCCATTTTTGGTAAAAAAAAAGTAATGTTTCATACAAACATTATTTTCGGACATTTTGGCAAATGTGGTGGATTTGGCTCAGCATCATTGGCTCTATTATTATCAGCCCATGAGCCCACCAAATTTTATCAATATCCAAGTCATGATTCACATTCACAAACTTTTTGTGAAATGCTCACCAATACGTATGTATATGTATGTATGAGCGGCCAAAAAATAAGGCTGCGTTTCCACCAGAGATGTGCGAGAATGTGTTTACATATAAATGACACCTATTAATGACTCGAGCGAGATGTCATTTGTATGGAAATACATCCTCGCACATCTCTGGTGGAAACTCATAGTAAACACACTTCTGAATATATTTAATAAAATATATTCATGGTCACTTCATCAGTGCTCTGAGGACTCCAGTGTGGACGCACATACGGAGAGTGGAACGAACGACTCGAGTGTAGAAGAGTTTTGTATAAATAAATACATATAATGTGAGTATCCGATTGATCCAGTACATTTAATTTTATATTTTTACCCCCTTTATTCATAAACGTTTGCTAACTTAACAAGCCGCTAATAATTATTTGTCCCTTTTGCTCTTATGGAGACATTGTTAAGACCGAAAGAGACTTAGCGGCTTGTTAAGTTAACAAACGTTTATGAATAAGGGGGATAGTCTCCATCAAACATATCGCAGCGTCTCTGGAGCGCTCAAAAATATCTAAACACGGCTCTATCGTTATGGCAATAAAGGAGTGATCAGATATTTTTGAAACGTCCACTATGATAACGCTGTTCCGTATCATCAATCTTCCATCAAATGATCAGTTACACGTTACCACGGTCAGTGATCGGATACCGGTTTTTCCCCATACAAAAGAACTGTTCGAATTTCGTTATTTTTCGTTCTTCGGTGCATATTTTTTATGTTATTGGGGTAATTTAAAAATACGATGTTGTTTATTATACATACAGGGTGGTCCAAACCTTGACGTCAAAAATTTTTTTTTTGATTCCTCACGTCATGAAAAGAAAAGTGAATTTGATCGACTACTCCGAAAATCCTCATCATTAAGTATGACTTTTTTTTGCTTTTACGAAGGTTCAAGGTCTAGGGCGGTCTTTAGAATACGAAAATTCCTTGGGATATGTTTTATTTTTTTATTTACGTACATTAATGCTATTTTGATGCGTTTTTAGCGTAAAATTTTGAATTTGGTATTTTTTTATCCTACTTGTATCAAAGTGAGGACGCTAATTTTTTTGTCAGTAAATGCTTTATTTGTAGTAATACTTTCACAAAAAGAAAATATAAAAAAAACTCAATAGTTTTTTTTATCAATACATTTCTTCATTCCAGCATTTCTCAAAAAAAAATTTCAAAAATTCATAACTCGAAAACTACAAAAAATCGGCTAACATACATGGGGTATATTCTGATAGCCCATGACGTAGGGAGCCTAAAAAAATTTTTTTGCTTTCAAGGTTTGGACCATCCTGTATAAAATATTGAGTACTACATAAAGAGCGTAAAATATTTTGTAATATTGAGCTATTTCGAAGTTTTCCAAAAAAACCGGTTTCGATCCCTGACCACGGTTATACTTCAATCTCTTAGTCGACTCCTACGGCACCCGGTAGAGTTGGGGTGGTGACAAAATGTAGTCTTACTGCCGTCAACATACGCCCAGGCTATAATAATATCAAAATCAAATCGAAGTCGGGCACGGAAGGTTACCCTTGTCCGTAAAATGCAGGAAATTATTGGTAAACTAATCCTTGAAGCCTTTCCCCTTTATTTATAAATATCTCGTAACTTAACAAGCCGATAAGTATTGTTACCTTTCGCTCTTGTAGAGATATTGGTAAGACCGAAAGGGACAAACAATTCTTAGCAGCTTGTTAAGATAGGAGACGTTTACGAGAGGGTTTAACCCTTTTTATGGACAAGACTCAAAGAAATGCTGTATTCAATCCTCAACGCCATCCTGTAGTACAAAAAATTCTGTATAAGCAAAAAAAATAGAAAAAGAGTGTTATGCAGTGGCCAGGCCACGACATTGGTCTAAGACGACCAGCGGAGAGCGAATTCATAAGTTGGAACGAGATGCCGATATGGGAAGTCCCTCTCGCAGGTATGGTTTTTCGGTAAGCTCGGTCGCCTTAGACCAATGTCCTGGCCTGGTCTTCATAGGGTGGTCGTTTTTGAGACCCACCGGTCTAGGGCACCCCTGTAAAGGGGGTAATTATATCTATTCTGAGGGTTTGGTTTATAAATTACTGTGCAGTAAAGTGATGGAGCGTTGGATCGGCAAAACTGCAGTGGTGACGGGCGCGAGCGCCGGCATTGGGGCTGCGATCTGTCTGCGGCTCGCTGACGAGGGGCTGCAGGTTGTGGGTCTCGCCAGGAGGGAGGAGTTAGTGCAGGTTGGCTATTACATCATGTAATCTATTTTGTCTAACTTTAAAAAAGGAGGAGGGTTATTCATTAATGATCACTTCATCGGTGCTCTGAGAACTCCAGGGAGGACGCGCCGGCAGAGAGTGAAACGCTTTAAGTGTAGAAGAGGTTCGTATAAATAAATACATATAATGTGAGTGCGATCTGTCTGCGGCTCGCTGATGAAGGGCTGCAGATTGTGGGGCTCGCCAGGAGGGAGGGGCTGGTGCAGGTTGGCTATTACATCATGTAATCTATTTTTGTGTAACTTTAAAAAAGGAGGAGGTTCAGTAATGATCACTTCATCGGTGCTCTGAGAACTCCAGTGAGGACGCGCCGGCAGAGAGTGGAACGCCTTAAGTGTAGAAGAGTTTCGTATAAATAAATACATATAATGAGAGTGCGATCTGTCTGCGGCTCGCTGATGAAGTGCTGCGCGTTGTGGAGCTCGCCAGGAGGGAGGGGTTAGTGCAGGTAAGTTAGCCATTACGTCATACACTCCTGCCTACATGTGTCCTACCCAAAGGACATAAGCAAAAATTTTTAAAGTCTATGTTAATTACACAAATTTTCAATTTGACTCTACCTGCGGCTCGTCGAGGGGCTTCGAGTTGCCAGGAGGGAGGGGCTAGTGTAGGTGAGTTGTTTATTAACATCATGCAATCCATTTTTGACTGACTTCAAAAAAGGAGGAAGTTCATGATTCGACTCCTTTTTTGTATGAGTAATTTTTTTTCAAAGTTGTCTCACCCACTTATTTTCTGGATTTGGAACTTTTAATGTGATTTCCACTTAGAATCGCGAGCTCTAAGGTTCTGTGAAAAAATCGTCTTTCTGTAAAGTAAAGCACTGCACTGCAAGCACCGCAACTAGGGCCTTATCAGTTATCACACATGCGATTTTCTAAAATCGTCTACGATTTTTACGAGAGCGCATGGTGAAATCACTGCACGCTCGCCTTCCTTTCCACTCGCTCGCAATTCGCAAGTGTGATGACTGATGAGGCTCTTGGAATGCGTAAGAATATTTTTAATATATTTCAGAAACTGCAAACTGACGTGAAAGGTCGCGGCCAGATCATCGGCATCCACTGTGACGTGGGCAAGCCTGACGAGATCCAGGCGGTCTTCGAGAGAGTGGAACTCGAGTTTGGGGGCGTGGACCTGCTTGTGAACAACGCAGCGTTGCTGTCCAACGGCAACATCACTGGTCTGTCTTGAAATAAAAACTTAATAATCAGTTAATCAGTCAATAGCTGTAGACCTGCGGAATCATAAAGTCGGACTTGATAATAGAAGTTGAATTACATAATAATCATAATCAATTTAATTATAAAACAATGCATTGTACAACATAAATCTACATTAAATGGGTAATTAAAAGACTGCGACATGAAGAAGTAAAAAAAATGCCTAGGTATCAACCTACAACGTCCAAGACGCGACTAATACCTACTACTAGTTTGATATTATTTTTTGTATAATAAATGTTTATATCTTCTTGAGAATCAGGGGCTTACAAATCCCGGTCTTTTGATAAGCTTGCGTGAAAATATAGATCCAACACGTAGTGACTCATTGGAGAAAATTGCTGTGTTGTACACCTGCTGCAACCGATTCACGGGCACAACAATATATATCCGTAAACCAGTCCCAGCAGGCCTATAGCTATAGAGACTATTAAGAAAAAATGGAAAAGACTAATGTGCTATGGTGAGGGAGGATGGATGGCTCGAATATCGAGCTATAGAAAAGACGCCTGGACAACAGCCGTAACAGTGATATATCTTTGCTATCGAGGCAGGCTTGCCACCGATTAGATAGGCCTCCATAAACCGTCCCAAGAGACAGCCAGAGGCAACACTGGTGTAGGCGGCTCAGGAGTGTAGAGGTGTACACCGGTTTCTGCGCAGTGGCTTGTACCTTCTGACAGTAAATTTACATACCATAATTGGCGACCAATATTTGGTATTTGATCGAATCGATATCTTTGACCTTGATAGTTTTGCAGAGGCCGGCAGTAATCCGCTCCAGGACCTGCAAGTCCAGCAGATAGTGGACGTGAACATCACCGGCATGATACTCTGCTCGCGATATGCCGTTACATCCATGAAGAGACGAGGAGTCGAGGGACACATCATTTTCCTCAACAGGTTGGTGCGAACATCTTATACTCTCTAGTGGCTTCTGAGAAAATGTTATCATTTATCTTTATCTTAAGTTGGTCTAATAGGAGCGAACGATTTAACGCTGAAGGTGGATTTACACCAAACGAGCGAATGCTCATTTTATCCCCACTCTACGAAATTCGTTCGCTACACAAAACGTAATTCGTCGAAATTCGTTGATTTCGTAGAGTGGGGGATAGAATGAGCATGCGCTCGTCTGGTATAAGTCCACCTTTACATGCAACGCAAAGTCAAGGCACGCAGGACCTTAGGGGCTAGGCTACTCGACCTGGGGCTAGGGGCTACCTCGTGGCTAGGGGATCTCTTAAATGCGATTTGGTTTGGGTTCGGCTTGTCAGATTTTGACGGTATTTTTATGGAACTGACACATCACGATTCAGTTTAGGTCCTAAACTGAATCGCGATGTGTCAGTTCCATAGAATAACTTTCAATAACTGACAAGCCGAACCTAAACTGAATGAAACTTAAGAGCTCATGGTAGCCCCCTAGCCTTACACTAAATATGTCTTCTCTTCCAGCGTGGCAGGGCACTACGTCCCATCGGCGCCGGTCGTCAACGTGTACCCGGCGACCAAGCACGCCATCACCGCCTACTGCACTGCGCTCACGGACGAGCTGGCTCACACGAACACTCGGATTAAGACCACTGTATGACCTGTATGCTTAGCACATGATTGACGCGACAGTATCTCGCCGCGAGATGGTCTAGCCGTCCCTCTTTTGTTAATATAGCTAGTGAAGGACGAGAGATCTATCTCGCGGCGACATACTGTCGCACCAATCATGTGCTAAGCGTGCTGTATTCTTATGATAATCAACATTGCTATAAACAACGGCGGAACTATGGGGCAGAGGGCCGACTTAGATAAAACTTTCAGATCATAACGTGACCTTATGTAAGTACTTATAGGATCACTCACCTGTATCCTTAGCACATGATTGGCGCGACAGTATCTCGCCGCGAGATAGACTATCCGTCCCTCTTGTTAATATAGCTAGTAAAGGACGGGAGATCTATCTCGCGGCGACATACTGTCGCACCAATCATGTACTAAGCTTACTGGAGGTGCAAGGTAGCTCTACAGTTTCAAAATACCCAAATTAGTGGAAATCGAGTTCCATCGACACTCCTGGTAGTAACTAAAGAAACCGGCCAAGAGCATGTCGCGCCATGCTCAGTGTAGGGTTCCGTATAGTTATTCAAAAACGTCTGGGCCGATTATGTTTGAAATAGTTTTATTTTAAAGTATTCTAACCCACTATTCATGATTTTTTTTCATTTTTTTTGGACCCACGGATCAAAAGTCACAAAGGTGTTATTGGGCTTTAGAACAATTTTTCTGGAGCGGCTATATCCAGACGGACAGACGGAAATAGCGAAAGCGTTCCTAGTTTACTACGGATCCCTAAAAATAACCGACTTGGTTAAACAATTGATCTCAAAACTTTCTAGTAGTATAAGAACTATTGCGTTGCGAGACTTGCACCTTTTCACATGTATGTTTTTGGTGGGATCAATATTATTTTCAGTGGAGGTTTCTATAATTAATATAATTATACACGGTGCTCGTGAGCATTCCGAAAGATTTTAATGCTGAATTCCTGAGCACATTTAGAATATTTAATGTTATATAAAATTTCCTGGATTCGGTTCCAGAGATAATGAACCTTTTTTCGAAATAAGTTTTTCGACGTAACTCGTCATAAAACTTCTTTTTGATTTCAATGCTACACAATGTGTTCTAATATTACCACACCATTTGCCTGAAAATCAAAAAAATAAGAATAAACTTGACGAAAAAACGTGTCCCTAAAAAAATTATATAAAAAAATAATTTTAACAAATTGTTGTCAAGATAAAAAGTATTGGAAATATTAAAAAGTATTCAAAAAGTCAAAAAAAAAGTTTTTTTTTGTGGAATTTGACATTAGGTCTCATAATATTTTTTGTTTATTTTGATGTCTAGAATGCATAGTAAAAATCATTCGCAATGCTCGCGAGCACCGTGTAGAACTTAGGTAAAAGCATGCACTGGTGCCAGTCAAAAGAGTCCAACGCTGGTGCCTCCACCCTAAAAGTGTTTGTGTTGCAGAGCCTCTCCCCTGGTCTAGTGGACACGGAGATGGGCCACATGGTGATCGAGACCCTGGGCGTCAAGGCACCCGCCTTACGAACCCAAGATGTCGTCGATGCCTTGATCTATGCCGTGTCCAGTCCTCCGCATGTCAATGTAAGACGATTTCTCTCACTTCGAAATCTTATAAGAAATTGTGGCCCGACCGCGATCTTCGAAATCGATTTTGCTATTATGAAGGTTGTTAGTCAAGCAATCGACTCTTGCTTGACTAACACAATTTGAAGTGCATTTTAATAAATAAATACTGATGTTATAGAAGCGTTGTGCAGTTTAACTCAATGTTCAGGGTCCTAGGAAGAACCAACGAAAAGATTTTGTCGCTGTCACCTTTGCATTTAGACCAAACGAGCATTCGCTCATTCTATCCTCTACTCTACGAAATCAACGAATCTCGACGAATCACGTTTTGTGTAACGAAAACGAACGAATTTCGTAGAGTGGGGGATAGAATGAGCAAATGCTCGTTTGGTCTAAATGCACCTTAATGACGCCTTCGTTGGAGTGGTAGACACAAATCCACTAAATTTACGATTTACGAAGTTGGTGGTAGTAAGCCAGAATATTAGAAGGCAATTCCCATAATAGCCACGCTGGGCACGCCGGTTAGCGATCGTAGTAGTGTGCCCACTATAATGACATTGCTGCCCATCATCAATCATCCGTAACCTAACATATCTAAATGAAGGTAAGTATAATGCAAATAAATTTATTTTACATTAGATATTACGAAGAGTTTTTTACTGAGAATTCTCTTGAGGAGAGTCAAAGTCAAAGTCAAATGATTCTTTATTCAAATTGGAATAGCAACAAACTCTTTTGAATGTTCTATGTATTAAAACTACTTCCGGTTCTAACCCTACACCACTGACCCCGAGAAGAACCGATAAGAAACTTGGCGGGACTTGTTTTGTTTTTTGACAATCATGGTACATCTTACAACTAACATGCGTTAAAAAAAACTAAAACATAAAATTGATTTTAAATAAATTGAAATATAATAATGTCATTCATCAAGAGATGTAAAATCTCTAAAAGTCAGAACATTTTAGGTATATGTAATAATTTATACAGAAGTAAAGGATTCTCCGAATAGATAAGTATGTTATGTTAACGTTAGATTTTGTTTTATTAAGGTATTTTTTTAGGTACTTACATATTCAATCCGAATAGGTAAATAATAATAATATTATAATATAATGCACGTTTGGAGATGTATAAGGTCTCCAAGCGTAAATTATCAGTAGGTGGAACCTTTAAACGAAGCGTGAAGAAGCATCTAGCGGGCCAGCAAGGCGGTGGCAACTAACAGGGTGCTTAGCCAAGTTGCCAATCGCTAGCGCTTCATCGTTAAACGCAGCTAACTGTCTTTGTCGCACTAATATGAAAGAGTGACAGAGAGGGAAAACTACGTTACAGGTGTAGTGAGAAATTACTTGCCTTCGGAAACGTTCGTAAGCACATGCTGTTTCAGGCAGTGTCACCGAGTCTGACTGAAGTAGCATGACAGCTATTACTGTCGGTCTCAGTGAGATAGACTGAAACAGCATGATGTTGACGAACGTTTCCGAAGGCAAGTCATTTCTCACTGCATCTGTACGCTACTAAGCGCTAGCGATTGGCATCTTGGCTAAGCACCCTTACTGATTGTCTCCTGTTCGTTGCCGCCGCGATTTGGGCTCTAATTTTCACTTACGATCAGGAGCCACTTTTTTGTGCCAACATTAAAAAAGAAGGTACAAATTGGTTTTTTTTTTCAGATATCGGAGTTGACTATCACTGTCCTCAATGAGCAAAGATGTTAAGCGATGGGGTATATGGGTGATCGAAGAGCTTAGAATGGGCGGGGGGAATAGTTTAATGGTAATAAATATCAATAAACATTAATTATGCATTATATGTAAACGAGGTTAATTTTATTGGATAATATCTTTCCGTGACAGGTACAGTCAAGGAAATGTATATCCTTTTCGCTCTTGTCCCTATTACAATAAAGGTCAAAACGGTACGCAAATACATTTCTTTTGATGTACTATCGCGAAGAAACGGAATCACTTCCCTTCCGGTGGCGAATGCACTAATCCCAAAATGCACTAAATATTAGTCAATAGGTACACTCTAATTTCAAAAGCCCCTCTTCTCATAAGAACCTAGGCCCAAAACACCATATTTCCCGTCTTTTGGGAAAGGTGTATTTTGGGACGAGTTCTCATTGGTTCTCGTGTAAATCGAGAATGAGCCTTTTGGGAAATATGGTGTTTTGGGCCTAGGTTCTTATGAGAAGAGGGGCTTTCGAAATTAGAGTGTATTGACTAATAGTGCATTTTGGGATTAGTGCATTCGCCACCGGAAGGATCACTTCGCATTGTTTGTTTTTTGGGTCTATTGTTTTTCATAAATAAAAATATTTTTCATAAAATTTGTAATGTAGTTTCCCTGTAGAGTTAATTACAATGAAAAGTTCCAGAAAAATCGACGCCGAAGATGACGTGCAGTAGTATCAGGTGGCTCAGCCACGGCACGGGACATTCTAGTGTGAGTCATACTTAGGTTAAGAAATGTAATGAGTGAAGTACAACTATGCTTTATTGTGGAACTTATTCTTACGCTAAAATGATTAAATATCATATACCTATCAAAGAAAAAAATACCAGTATCGCCACGCTGGATAAACGGGTTGGCGATCGCAGTAGTGTGTCCACTCCACTATGATGAATATGATGATGCTGTTGCCCATCATCAACCTTCAATAAATAAATGGTAAGTGACACTTCGAATCCCTTAGTTGACGCTTACGACACCCACGGGAAGAGTTGGGGTGGTGACAAAATGTATTCCTACTGCCGTCGATCACCACACGGCCAAAGACAATATGGTGTGTTTCATAGTATAGTACATTTTTAACTAGAGCGGGAAAACTGTTTTCGTCGAGGGTGAAAGTTGGAGCCCGAGTGAAACGAGGGCGACAATCACCCGAGTTAAAAAAAAGTTTTTGCACGTGTAAGGGATGATTGTTTTCATACCAAGTGCGTCAAAAAGAGAAATTACCGCGCACGAGGCGTGCGCAGTTCGTTTTTGTGCACTAGTTAGGAAAAATATGTTTTTACAGAGTGAGATAACTACTACCTATCTAAAAATAGGCAAAAAATGTTGATCGTAGGTACCGTCAAACTTTTTATATACCTAGCAGATATGATTATTTATTTAATGATAGGTATGTTATGCGTTTTTTGCAAGTCTATCTGCTAACTATGACAAGCAAGACAGGAAGGTCATTTGATAAAGACTTGCGTATTACGGAAAAATACTAATTTCTATTTTTAGTTAACACAAGCAATAGATTGCACAAGTTTAAAAATACCTACCTTGTGTATTAGATGTGGTGTCAGTCAGGAATCAAGAACTACTTTCTCTCGGACACAGTTAAAAAAAACTAGGTAATTATGTTGTGTGCTTATCGGCTACCCTGGCCTGGCTACAATTTTATAAAAGTGCTTATATTTTTTTATTTTGTTTATGTAGTACCTGGGCATTTTCAGTTCTAGAGACACAAAATTAGCTTAACTCTAAAAAAAAAGTTAATTTCGATGTCAGTTTTGTAACGACAATTAAGAATGAAATATTTACGTAAATCAACTTTATTCATGTTTTATATTGCATAATATATAGGTACGCGTATTCATCATCATTATAAAAAAATATTTTTGTTAATATTTAATGCTTAGTTGTCGTTACAAAACTGACATCGAAGTAAACTTTTTTGTGAGAGTTAAGCTAATTGGGTGTCCCTAGAAGTGATAATGCTCACCTACATGTTTTAAGGTTTCACAAATCGGCAAATGAGGTTTACAAGTAAGCAAAATCCGCCTTTATGTTTCGTAATAAAAATGATCGAATTTTTATTCTGCTCGTCATAGTTAAATAACTAAATGCTATAGTTATTCATAAAAAAAATCTGTACACATGGTCATAACTAGGGTTAGGAATTTTGGTGGCATTAGGTGGACAGAGAACAGTGGGGTCGTTGTTTATTTTTTTTATGATTGATTGAATAATTAATTAATCAGAAATAATAAATAAATATATTCTTTTAAACAGGGTTTCGCCAATTTTAAGTATTAAATAATTTTATCTTTAATATTTGACTACCTATGAATTGAAGTTCAATCATTCTTTGTAATATATCTTACGATTATTATATAATATTTACAGTCTTCGAGAGAACTAGAACCTTTTACAAATTAAATAAATAAATTTGCTCAACATTTCCCAACATTTTTAATTGAAAAAAAAATAATTTTCTAGTTTCTCAAAAATAACATTCATGTTATTATTTAAATTCCTTGATAAATCCAGCTTGAAATGAACACTATTTCGTAAATATTTTATAAGTTAACCATTTATTCAAGTTAAAAATGTTTGTAACATTGATTCCACTATAACATAACATAGAGCTATGTTCAATAAATGCCACCAAAATCCTAACCCTAGTCATAACTACATCGGTCGGTAAATAATAGCACACACCTAAAATTAAGTTCTGATATATTTATCTACTAAAAATATATACTAAAAATTCGAAATGAAATATCACTAAGTGATTTAATAAATAATATTAATATTTAATTAATTTTATACAGGGTTATTTTTTCACCGGTACAATAAATTTTCCCACATACAGTATGTATCACATCGTAGAGCAAAGAAAGAAACCCATTACTGTTTAGATCATACTAAACAACTTTTACTATGGGGCCAAACCCGAATACACGACAAAAATTTTGACAGTTTCATACATTTTGATTGCGTGATCATGAACACGTTTTATGGGAGAGTAATTTTTTTTCGCGAATTCGAGTTTGGCTCCATTGTAAAAGTTGTTTAGTATGATCTAAATATTAATGGGTTTCTTTCTTTGCTCTACGAGGTGATACATACTGTATTTGGTATCGATAATAGATTACATTTATCAAATAAAATTGTCATTTTTTTTTTCATTTATTATTAATTTATCCTTCATGCAAATGCAAAATAATGGGCCTACTAATGATAAGACGTCAACGGGGTGCGGGACGCAGAGGGCGGCGGAAAGGGGTGAGCGACCTGCGCACGAGTTGGCAACATAGCAGTTACCTCAATCTCGGTGACTAGGTCAGGGACGGTCAGTGTCACGGTTGACGTAGGTATGTGCGCACGCGCCGCATCGTACTACCTTCAGTCGGAAATTGCTCGTACGAAATGGTTCGTAGTTATTTTCTCATTGGGGAAAATGCAGTGGCAGCCCAGCGGCTATACGCTGAAGAAAGTGTGCCCCGCCTGGAAAATGCCAGTGTTATAGCTATGGCCAGCCAGGTCAACAGATTTGACCCCGTGTGACTGTTTTTGTGGGGTGAGGGTAGGCCAAAAATTTAAAAGACTTAAAAAATCTAATAATAAGTGCATTTGATGAACTTAAAAGTGAGAACTACAGACTTGTGTTGGGAAATATCGAAGGAAACATTCAAAAACGGGCAAGAGTGTGTTTAGATAACCACGGCCAACATTTTGAACACTTGCTTAAGTATGTGAATTAATTAATTAGTATGAGAAATGGACTCCATTAATCAGGTATGTTTTTTTTATTCCAATCATTGTGCATAAAGTTGATTTCAAGTGTTTAAATACGCCTCAATGAAGAAAGTTTCTGTCCTTAGTGCAAGTATGAAGGAAGATTTGGGATCAAGTAAAATTTTTTTGCCAAGGCATAATCATAAGTTAATTATCATTGCCGCTTTTCTAAGCCGCCATGCCACGTGCGATGATGTTGTAAACAAACAGTTGCCAGTTCGTGTGTTTTGCTAGTTATGTACATTGATAATGCGTAATGCGTCCAATTTTCTTATTAGGTTTGCGGATAAGTTCAAACATCGGTATTTTAGTTTTTTTTGTTTTAAAGGGGTAGTAACAAAAAATGTTAGTATTCTGTAACTTGGACTACTATTACGTATGTTGATTTATTGTACTGGTGAAAAAATAACCCTGTATATCACTAAGTGATTTAATAAATAATAAGGTATGTATCTATTCTATTGATATGCGTTTTTTTGTATGCCTACTAGCTAATTCTGGCAAACGAGAAGGTCACTATATCAAGTGGCCTTTACGAAAAATAGGTATTTCTGGTTTTAGTGTACTCTAGTCTTTGCTTGAAACTGTTGTGTTAGGTGCAGTGACAGCGAGTTTCCTGAGTTTTTTAATAAGGTAAGGAGACTTCATATATTAAACTCTGTCCAACAATTTCGGGTAGAAGAAAAAAACGGCTAATTAAAACATTTTTTTTTAAATCTTTACACAAATCGACCTAGTTCCACGGCAAGCTCAATTAAGGCCTGTGACCAGGCGACGATATATATAATAGATAGATACATACAGATACGTAAATACATAGACAGCCATGACCAAGGAACAAATATTTGTGATAAATAAATACACAAATAATGCCCTCGCCGGGAATTCGAACCCGGAACCTCCAGCTTCGTAGGCAGGGTCACTACCAACCAACTAGGCTACGGAGGCTGAATAATTAGGCACGAAGGGTTGTCTGCCAGTAGAAAAATTTAATTTGCCGCCTTTTTTACTGTCCGGGATTGCTGGACCGAGTATAGTTATAATTTATGTAAGGTGCTTCGGGGCAGGTACGTTCAACGTTTTTTGAATGTGTAATACTAATAATCGTCGTGTTTGTGTTTGTAAGTGATTATAAATAAATATCTTGGGACATCTTTCACCAATCGACCTAGTCCCACGGTAAGCTCAATTAGGTCTTGTGGGTACCAAGCGACGATATATTTAATAGAGAGATACTTAACTACATAGACAGCCATGACCAAGGAACAAATATTTGTGATAAATAAATACGTAAATAATGCCCTTGCTAGGATTCGAACCCGGAACCTTCAGCTTCCTAAGCAGAGTCGCTACCAACTAGGCTACGGAGGCTGACAAATTATGATCGAAGAGCAAGACAAAAAAATTATACCTAAGTAGGTAGGATGTAGTACAGTTAAGAGTAAAAACATGACTGTATCGAAAGAATCCTCTTACTCTTACTTATGTTATGACGTTCTTATTACACAGAGTTAAAGTGCACTGGGACCTATTTTTGTGATTTTTTTATAAGTACACCTTATTCTGTCTTTTACTGTACAAAACCCTTTTCCTTCGGCTTTTATTATACAGTGTGTAAATGTAATACGGGCGATCAATTAAACCAGGCATGGGACTCATTAGTGTAATCATGGATTACAAGGTTTTTTAAAGTTACTCTTAATTATGACCCCTCAGAATTTTTTTAAGATTATCAGAGCAGCAATGTAGGTACGAACATTAGTTATTGTTGATATGGCAGTTATGTCATCTGCTTTTGAAATTAGCTGTCAACGAGTGTTTAACTCCCGTATGTTGTGCTACTTGCGCGCCGAATTATTTTGCATGGATAATTTTGTTGCTCAAATTTTAAGTAAAAGTTATTTGAATGTAGGTACTTATTATGGCGTAAACTAACACCCATTAAGAGCTTCGCCCGTATTAGACTTACACCCTGTATTCGTTTATAGTATTCATTCAGTACAGTTCAGCCCACAGAACTAGTATAGGCACTGAAGTTACATAATTGAGATGAGACAGAAAAACAAGTTTGGACGTTTACACCGTGAAAATAGGAAGGAAATAGTACCTACATTACGACACAAATGCGAATTTCGTTTTTGCACGTGTCTCGTACGACGTTTTTTTTAGTACAGATGGCCCTCTGAAGTTTTGAACCTGACGTAAAATGACACACTTCTCGCACTTGAGCCTAAAAAAGGTGCCTTTGTACTAAAAAAGTTTTTACTACATCTGTACAGAGTAACAAAAATAGTGGTGATCTGGGTAGGTAATTGGATGATTTAGGTTAATGAATCGGTAGATTTCATAAATGAAACGTTACGCTAATTTAGGTAAAGAGCTTACCGAATTGTCGTTAAATATATATGTAGTAGCTGATAGTAACTATTATTATTATAGGCGTGGATTAATTCATAGCATATAGATTACTTATACCTAGATAGCGCTAGTCTGTCATACTTCTTTAATTTATGACTGCGGACCACACAAATGGGTCTAAATTCTTTTCGTTGTCTTATTTTGTGTCCCTAAAAAACGTGACGCAGTGGTGATTTTTGTATAAGATGATGTTTTGTTTTCAATTTGAAAAAGAAATACAGGTGCACTGATTTTTTTTATATACTAAGTCGAAACAGCAACTAAAAGCGTGTCAGAGTGGTATGAAACAAGACAACGAAAATAATTTTGACCCAAATATCAACCAGTCACAAGTTTTACAGTCCATCACTGTCCTGACCTATGTGCCTGCCTGAGCTGAGATCGTGAGTTTAACGCGGACTTATTTTCTATCCATCCCACTCATACTCGCATATTGATGCGAGCAAGACGGATATAAAGTAATTCCAGCGGCAGCTCATGGTGAAAGCAGACAGAATTGCTATTATGAAATAGACTAGTATTATGAAATAGACTATACATTGTGTGGCCTACAACCGGGGCGAAATTTTAAACGGTGCATTAATAAGCTGATCAACAATCATTTCCACATATTGTAATTTAAAAAAAAAAACTTTTTTTTGTAATTCTTTGTTCATGTATTTTTCATTATTATGGGTTAAAAGTTTGTACTTGAATTAAAAGTTATCAATAACTTATCATTTTTAAATCATTAAATTCAATTTAAAACCGTAACAAATTAGTGTAAAAATAAAAACAAAATTATTGTTATGACTTCATACCTGGTATACTATCAAGATGTCTTGCGACTGACAAGCTACGACATCGTGATGCCAAGATCCAGTACTAAAGGTCCATAGCTTTGAATGACAATATCTCCGAACTTAACCACTTTGAAACACCGGGAAATTTACAGGATTATTGCCGTTAGTCTAAGGAGTCACCCGTTCGGTGGGTATCCTACTGAAGGTACGTAGTCCTTCGTATATGTACCTACCTACATACGACATAAACAAGGTAGGTATGTTTATGTCGTATGTAGGTAGGTACATATACGAAGGCTGCTCCGAAAGTTTTTAGTTGCTCCGGTTCTATTTATGCGATTTCAATAAAACTTACACCAATTTGAGGGATATTTAAATGACTCTTTAGGCGTAAGGTTTTTAGATATTCTCATTGTTTTGTTTTACTTAGACGTATCGAGCCTAACTCCAATGACCATGATAGGTACCGGTTTTTAAGACACTTTTTTCATAAGATGCTATAAACATCATTCGCTTATAAAACTATTTTATTTTATAGGTACTAGTACTTAATTGAAGATATTTCCGTTATTTTTAAGTACAAATTATGTGATATCCTTTACTTTAATCATAAATTAGTAGGCATCGAAAAAAATCGTAAATCTTAAAATTTGAAATTCGAATATTGTAAAAATCATCGTTCAATCAATAATATTCTTCTTCAATAATAATAAAAAAAAAAAAAACGCAAAATGAACTAAATTATATGTATATCCCGGGCATATTCAAGTACGGCTTCCAAAGAATTGCGTATAAAATATGCTTCAATGTGTCAAAAATGGCTAATTTTTTCCATTCAAATACCAATTCATTAAATACCATTCAAATAAATATCATTTCCAGCTAATGTAATAAAAAGACATAGGTACATAAAGTTTAAGTGGCACGAATAAATTTATCACAATGATTTTAATTCATTGATTAATTAAACCTTGTGATTTTTATGACACGAGTATAAAACATAAAATGAGTCGTGTATTATAGAGCTGGGAGTTTTTGTATGATGACATCCTTGTATTGCATATACAGGGCGCCCATGAGGAAAGGGAAAAAATTCAACAGCGGATTTCTGATCAAATTTGAAGTTCAAAATGTCATATGAAGTTTTCTGGATTCAGTCTATTTTAAGAGAAATTCGATTTTTTCTTAAAACCGTTTTAGGCCGTTACGCTATGATAAACGCATTCTAGGAAACGATTTTGTCACCATGTTGTCTTAGTCTTATCAGTCTTATCACACTTAATTGACAGACATGAAATGAACAAAAAACCTTTAATTACCTAGTAAAGGTAAAAAAAACTGTTAAGTGCATTTTTTGCGATAGTTTCATCAATGAAATCCTTTTTTTGCGTATTAAGGCATTCAAAACATAAAAAAAAAAATTTTTTTTCAGATTCGGCCAATACTCATTTAACATTTGTTGCTTCTTTTAGTCTCAGGAATATGCTGTTAGAATTTTTCCCTTTCCTCATGGGCTCCTTGTATAATAAAATAAATATTATTTATGCGTTCGTTAAATCTTGTTATATATATTTATAATAATATAAGGTAATATGATATGACATCACATCAGTATGAGAAGGGAACACCATAGTCGTTATTTTTGCCACAAAATCTACGTCTAGCAATAAAGCGTATTTAAACGATTCAGACAATGCGGGTCCTTGCGAGAGGGTGTCTAGACTTGGAACGAATACCGAGGAAAATTCAAAGGCACAATCAGTTTTATAGGAAAATATTAATACAATACTCGTACAGGGGAAAACTTAGTGAGACATCAAATTTACTTCAATTTACCGCCAGTGTCTTAGCTCAAGCTCAAGTGAACACTTGAGGTTAGAGCCATTAGAATTTACTTTCGGAAATTGTGGTTACATAAAGTATAAGGTGAGCTCTTCTATTCGTTTACCATGAAATCAAAAAGAGAGGTACAAATGACCCACTAAAAGGTGTAGGTTAGACTTTATTCCACAGTGATAAAGTCGGAAAGTGATATCGGTACCTTTTATTTGACTGATAGTTAGTTTCTATACATACCTATAATAAAATACATAATTATGTGACGGAAAGCTAGAGTCCGAATTTCCAGAATGTCTCATGGCCAGAGATCGTACGATTTCCAGCATTTTTGGTGCAGTGTAGTTCAATTAAGGAATATGGTGTAAGTTGTTAATAAGGAGATAGTGAGTTAAGGTTTGTTATTGTCTTACAACGAGAACGTGTCAGCTAGAAAGCTAGAGTTTATCATAAGATTATGAAACATAATATTTCACTGTCTAACTGACAATCAATAAGAGATAAAGATAATTATTTGCCATGGCTTTGTCTCAATGGATAAAATTGATTGGTAAGGCAAATAAAACAATTGGTAGGTATACAAATCGTCAGTTGAAAGTAAAACAAAATTAAACAAACCTGCAAACTTGTATTATTTCATAATCACGCACTTTCAGAATACAATTTTGGTTTTATCATCAATTTAAGCTGGAGGTTCCGGGTTCGAATCCCGGCGAGGGCATTATTTGTGTATTTATTTATCACAAATATTTGTTCCTTGGTCATGGCTGTCTATGTATTTAAGTATCTATCTATTATATATATCGTCGCCTGGTACCCACATCACAAGCCTTAATTGAGCTTACCGTGGGACTAGGTCGATTTGTGTAAGATGTCCTAATATATTTATTTATTTATTTATTTATTTATTTTAATTTAAAACCTTAAAACAGAAGTTCACATATTTTTTTGTAGTATTAACGTAAAAATATATACCTATGCGAACGTGTTTCACGATTGTGTCAAAGACGTCAAATGCTATGGAAAGTCAGCCATATTTGTTTACCTTTATTATTATTTATAAGCTTTCACTCAACTTTCACTCCAACCAAGGTATCATTAGAGTGACAGCAAAAAAATCCTCGAAATTTGCGGATTCCGAAGTTTACTGTATAATGCTACAGACCTAGTAGTAATCAAATGTATTAATCCATGAAACACAGATGTAGTGAATGTTTTGGCTTCGTATTTTTACGGAATTGCTAAAATCTGTCGCAATCGCCACGTATGACTCAATTAGTTCAGTACACCTGATGCTGAAGTTTATCGTGACAGTACTATGTAAATTCGGACGTTTCCGTGAAAAGCCGAAGGAAAGGGATTAGGCATCTGTACATTCTGTACCAGTAAAGTGAACTCATTACATCATCATAAATCACATACAGACTGTATACTATTTTTCATAGCTAGTGGTATGGAGCGCTGGGTGGGTCAGGCAGCGGTGGTGACGGGTGCTGGGTCCGGTATCGGCGCTGCCACGGCGACGGCACTCGCAGCGGCTGGGTTGAAAGTCATTGCTGTTGACATAGCAACAGAGCAGGCTATTGCTGAAGTGAGTTATTTTTATACTGCAGAACTGTAGGAATCAACGTACCTATTGCCTCTCTGTCGTACTTCTAAATTCGTACATAAGCTTCGAATGATACTTAGGTTCACTTGAATGGGTGTATTGCTGATAACTCTGATTCTTGAGAGAGTAAGAGACCACGATAGTGACGGGTGTAAGAGACCACGGTAGTGACGGGTGTTGGGCCTGGCGATTGAAAGGCATTCTTACAGACATATTTACAGGTAACATGGAAATCAAACAGTGCTGACTGGAGTATCGTCACTGCCCAGAGGACAGTCGAACCCATGAGTACATAGGTAGGTCATTTTGAAATTATGCTAAGTAATTTGAGTGACGGTTCTTGCCACAACACGTCTTATACAAGCATATTTGTTGATAGCACCTGAATCCGCTGTTGAAAGTCGAAGTTCTGAAGAACATTATCCCGAAGCAAGTGGACGTGACCGACCATAAACGTTTGGAGGAGCTGTTCTGCTGGATAGACAAGTTCGGAGGCGTCAGCGTGCTCGTCAGCTGTGCCGGGGTCATGTTTCCTGGGCAGGTCACTGGTAAGCATATCTTGTATTCTTCATATATATCAGTTACCTACACCATCAGTATACTAATATCCAACGGCGTAGCGTTTGTTATTGTCGCCGGGGCTGAACGGAAATTTGCCGCTTAATTTTAGTAATTTGAAGTTACTGATTTTTTTTTCAATGTCCTCTCTCATGTGCTGCCCGAGGGCATACCCCCCTAGCTTTCTCCTGTGCGCCGAAACAGGGATGGTGAACGAGTAAAACCCCCATGTTCGCATGACTAAGGGATTGAAGTGTCGCTTAAATACCATTCATTTATTTATGACGGGTGTATCGTCAGCATAGTGGACACACTTCTGCCATCCCCTTAGGGAACATACTCGTACTACGTGACTCTTTTTTAAGCGTTTTTTGACCCCCCCTCCCCCTGGTGACCAAGCGTAGTATATGCCAAGACAACCCCCCCCCCCCATGTTTTCACGTGGTATTTTTTGGTCTATGAAAACGCGTACTGCAAGAGTACAGGCCCTACGCCTAGTAGTAATTAGTAAATTTTAATTGTAGAATTGAATTTTTGGTTTTAAAAATTGTAGTGATGGGAAAAACGGTGGCGTGTAAATCCAATTTAATTTACATTATTACAAAATAATCTCGAAATATACTAGTCACGTGACAAGATACCAGACCCCCCCCCTCCCCCGGGTGACCAAGAGTGGTACTTTAACGGACCCCCTCCCCCCCCTAAACAGGTCACGTAGTATGGGTATGTTCCCTATCCAGCTATAGCAGGACGATTATCTCCACTTTTCTGTTTTGTGATTACTTCCATTACTCTGCGCATACATTACGCGTAGGTAAAAGGAGAGGTCTAAGTCCAGCAGCTAGATTGAGATAGGCTGACAATGGGATGATGTAACGTTGGAAAACTCTGAATTCGTTTTATACAGAAATTGCCTTTGTCCATAGATGTGGGTTCTGATGTGATCAGTGCGGAGAAACTGAGCCGCACGTTGGATGTGAATACCAAGGGTGTGATTTTGTGCGCCAAGTTTGCTGTCACTTCTATGAAGAAAAGCGGCATTGATGGACACATCGTTAATATTAACAGGTAACATAAAGGCACAGACAGCCTCTCATTGCGTCACACTCATGCTAAAAATTTGGAGCTTCTGAAACTTCCAATAACTTTATATTCTGAGTCCCAAAGCCTTACAGCAACGGAGATTATATTCTTATTTTTTGGATATCTTGGACGTG
The DNA here is from genome assembly GCA_025490895.1 of Thaumatotibia leucotreta. Taxonomy (NCBI): domain Eukaryota; kingdom Metazoa; phylum Arthropoda; class Insecta; order Lepidoptera; family Tortricidae; genus Thaumatotibia; species Thaumatotibia leucotreta. The sequence continues at coordinate 106,493 of JALPQI010031090.1, forward strand.
TATAGTTGACTTTTCTGTATATTCGCAAGAATGTTGTCAGAATAATTTCCACTTCCAGCCTAGCAGGTCACTACGTGCCCTTCAACTCGCACATGAACGTATACTCGGCCTCCAAGTACGCCATCACTGCCTTCAACGGCCTCCTTGCCCATGAGCTGGCGGACTTTAACAGCAAAATCACGCTCACTGTGAGTTTGTACCATGTTAACTATTACTAAGAATGATCTATGTGCTTACCTCTCGCACGCACCAATACGCTAGTACGTGCGGGATGTATAGAAAGTAAAATCGCATTACGGTACGGCTAATATATTTCTGGATATTACGTGGTATTGACTCATCTCATGACACTCATGCATGACTTGTATTCATTAGAAGGCTATAAATGTTTATGATTTAAATTGTGCCAGTCACAGCTTGATAATTGACAATAAGGTGTTCGGACCTTAAATTATTCTAGGTTGATGAACGTAGAATAATCTAGATTCATGTGGTTAATTCCATGAAATTAGTACACAATTATTACCGTGAATGATCCGGATAAGATGTGGAAAAATTACGAACATGTTATATTCTGAAATTTTTTTATAGAAGCACATAGAATCACAATCAACTTGAAGAAACGACCTGCTTAAGTATCAATATCAATAAGTCTGGAGTACTGGACACTATCTCATTGATGTTTTCATGTTTTTTTTAATTTTCCAGAGCATCTCCCCGGGTTACACGATGACGGGACTCGTGAGCGAGTCGCTTGAGCATGTCCCTAAGAAGCCCTTAGTAGCGCTTCAGCCTAGTGACGTAGCCAGCGCGGTTTTGTATGCGCTGTCTACGCCGCCTAATGTCAATGTAAGTATATCTCGTAGAGCAACAATTTCTGCTGATTCACTATACTGCTCCCGCGAGTACATACGCTCGAGCTTGTCACTTCGGAGCCCCTAATAACAGAGGTGGAATCGCTTCAACCGATCTCGCTGGAGTGCAAACTTGTAGAAGTATTTCAGTATAAGGTAAATGTAGGTGTGGATGACACTGTACCAATGAATGACTTTTTTGCAATTTAATTTAAATATTAAGAAAACTGTTATGAATAATATGACCCAAATACAGTATCCAGACCACTAGTAGTGCAATCTGTGATTTTTGTTTTAAATCCTTAATCGATATCTTGAATATTTTTAAAATTTATAGACGATTCTTACGAACAGGTGCTTCGAGTTGGTTGTGCGTCGGTGTTCTTAGTGAATCTGATAAGGCATCGCATTGTTAAAATTAACATATAAGCC